>PVJN01012057.1:0-19788 GCA_004026805.1 Lasiurus borealis | reverse complement strand
GGTTTTGGCCAGACAAGTGATTATTAACAAGTTTTTAACCTCTGTAACTTTCATTCCCCTCATCTATTAAGTGGGGATGATTACATCTGTGCTCTCCATTTGACAGACTTGTGGTAATACAGCGGAAATTTCAACATAAAGCACATGCTTGTGTATACAGAGAAGATGAACTGAAGAGGAGGAGAAGGACTTGGCAGAAGGAGACTCAGTACTTAAGGAAAGAGGGTGGTGTTTGAAAGTTGGTAGAGTCCCTCTGAGGGATTTCTCGCCAGCAGAAATACAGAGTGGTATTCAGAAAATAGTCAATTTATGTGAGATTTGGAGAGCACGAGGCTTGAACGCTTACTTGAGTTCAATATGAAAGAGAGTATTTCAAAGAAATGTATTTAGTAGGCTAAAAGGTCTTTTCCTCCACTACAGCGGAGTAGCTTCTGAGCAGTGAAGAAGTGGCTGAGTAGCATTTCACAGGGAAATAAACAGGAGAAAGCCCTGAGAGCAGGCTTAGCAGTGGCAATGTGGGGTTCTCAAGAAGGACCTCATTAAAACACAGGAACAGGAGAGAAGCATTGCAGCTGCTGCCCAGAGATCACATGGGAAAGTAGTGGAGCAGGAGTTCTCTCGCCAGAGAAGGGAAAACCCAGAAAACACAGTGATCACAATGAGGGAGTGAAGCTTTTTGAGTTAGTCAGATCCCCATGGTGGTGAAGCCATCAGAAGCCACCTGTAAGCTTGCATCAGAAACGCATAATAACTATACAAGGGTGACTAATGGAGTTCAAGAAGAAAAAAAAATCAAACACAAATCTAACCTGGTAAAATAAATTCTTATAAAGGAACCTGAAGAAGAAAGTAGGACATAAAAATTAAACTTCTAGAGACAAAAACCACCCCAAAACAAAGAAACTGTCGCACAACTCTTCCTTATGAATTAATATAATTGCAAAGGCATTTGTAAGTTATGAATCAAAGATTTAAATATTGTAAGTAAGTATAAACAATATGGAATTAGAAAGGGGAGCTAAACAAACTTTGAAGACAATGAAGGAAAGGTAATATCTACCCAGAATGTATGACAAAACTACAAAGTTACCAAGAATAGTTCAACTAGATGTACAAAAAAAATAATTGAATAGCGCCAAGACCATGAAAATGAAGCAAATAATGAGATAAAATGAATCAGAAAGACAGTGGGAAAAAAATCCCTACCCCTCAAAGGAGCAGAATTTAAAATTCAAATTCCAGAAATTTTTCATGGCATGAAGAGATTAAGAATATGTATATTAAATGTCATACCGTGTGCCAGATAAAACTGGCCCAAAATAGTTCATACTACATAGATCCCCTTCTGGGCTACAAAAATAAATAAATAAACAGTAACTTGGGAAAATACTGTACATAAAAGTCCTCTCAATGAGTCAACTTAAGGACAGATTTTACTCAATGAAGAACTTATTAGAAAAATAAATGAAATGATAACTGTAAATAAGTGTAAATCTCTGGAAAAATAAATAAATATATATATCAATTCAAAATAATAGAAGAGAAGAGAGTGTGAAGAGAAAGGAAAAAAAAAAAAAACAGGTATGCCACCACTGGAGATGACTACTATTCTAACCATTCATGGAAAAGAAATAATTACTCACTATTCATTTTTAGGAAGAACTGTGCTTTATCCCTAGTTAATGATGGAAGATACTGCTCAGAAGAATGCCAACTAAAATACTTACAAGCAATGATAGAATCAGAAAAAAAACAACTATTTTGTATCCTCTTTTGTAACCTCTTAATTCATAGATTCAATCAAAATTCACTAATAGATATTACATCTATTAGGTTTTGGAATAGGTCAATTACAAGGTGATAAAGCAAAACAGACAGGATACTTACTGTTATCTAGGGGAAAGCTTATTTTTAAAATGAACATATCTCGTAATACTCTCTTAAGCAAATGACTGAAAATTGGAATCACTAAGCATTGGACAACATAGTGTATGCCCACTAGTAATACGAGTTATGAAGGGCATAACATGATCTATGAAACTGACTTGCCAAAAAAAAAGTTTAATATGAGTTTAATCTAGGCGTTAGACCTAACTTCACATTTCTAGAAAATACAGGGAATAAAGGAACAGGGTAAAAGGTGTCATAAGAAAATTGCCCTGGCCCATGTTTCTAAATGGTTAGAACATGAGCCTGAGGACCAAAGGATCTCAGGCTCAATTCCTGATTCATGGCATGTATCTACTAGTAGGTTGTGGATTCTTGCCCAGGCCTGTTTGGGGTATGAGCAGGAGGCAACCAATCTGTGTCTCTCTCCCCATCCTCCCTACCTCTCTCTCTCTTATTATAAATAAATAAATAAATAAATAAATAAATAAATAAATACATAAATACATAAATAATAAAATTTTTTTTAAAAAAAGATACTATGAGGAAAGACACATAATATCCTTACAAGAAAAACTGCCTGGTTACCTTATGAAAGAGTTATGGAACAATAGAGTAAATAGACTGTTTAGAACGAAAGGTACTAAAGAAAAAAATACTAATTTTCATCCTGACCTGTATTAGGTCAGGCCAAGAAGTAAGGCAATGATATATCTGGAGACAATGCATACAAAAAGGCTGGGATGGCCATGGTATTGGGAATAGTCTCTTTGTCTTTGAAAATTGGTTAACTTCTTAGGACCCAAATTTCAGTGGTAGTCCTATGATCTTGCCTGTCTTTTATTCTACTTCTTCTGAAAAATATTCTTTTCTTATATATTTCATTTTATTAATTTTTCCTTTACTAATTAAGGTATTACATGTGACCTTATCCCACCATTGCCCCACCCCACATTCATGCCCTCACCCCCCTGGTGTCTGTGTCCATTGGTTAGGCTTATTTGCATGCATACAAGTCCTTTGGTTGATCTCACCCCCTTACCCCTGTCCTCCCCTACCTGAGGTTTGACGGTCTGATCAATGCTTCTCTGTCTCTGGATCTGTTTTTGTTCATCAGTTTATGTTGTTCATTATATTCCACAAATGAGTGAGATCATGTGATATTTATCTTCCTCTGACTTGCTTATTTCGCTTTGCATAATGCTCTCCAGTTCCATCTATGCTGTTGCAAATGGTAAGAATGCCTTCTTTTTTACCACAGCATAGTATTCCATTGTGTAGATGTGCCACAGTTTTTTTTTTAAACCAATCACTTTCTCATAGGCACTTAGGCTGTTTCCAGATCTTAGCTATGGTAGAGTGCTGCTCTGAACATAGGGGTGCATATATCCTTTCTGAGTGCTATTTCTAGTGCTATGAGGAAACTCCATACTGTTCTCCACAGTGGCTGCACCAGCCTGCATTCCCACCAGCAGTGCAAGAGGGTTCCTTTTTCTCTGCATCCTCAGCAGCACTCTTCATTTGTTGATTTCTTGATGGTTGCCATTCTGATAGGTGTGAGATGGTACAGCGATGTCATTTTCATTTACATCCCTCAGATGATGAGTGATTTTGAGCATGTTTTCATGTGTCTCTTGACCTTCCTTGCGTCCTTTTTCAAAAAAATATCCATTTAGGTCTGTTATCCATTTTCTGATCTGGTTATTTATTTTCCTTTTGTTAAGTTGTTTGAGTTCCCTATAAATGTTGGAGATTAAATCCTTATTGGTGACAACATTGTTAAATATGTTCTCCCAAACAGTGGGATTTCTTGTTTTTGTTGATTTCTTTTTCTGTGAAGAAGCTTTTTATTTTGGTATAGTCCCATTTATTTTCTCTTTAGTTTCCATTGTCCTAGGAGCTGTGTTGGCGAAGATATGGATTTGGCATGTCTGAGATTTTGCTGTATATACCTCTAATATTTTTATGGTTTCCTGTCTTATGTTTTAGTCCCTTATCCATTTTGAATTTATTTTTGTGTATGGTGTAAGCTGTTGGTCTAGTTTCAATTTTTGTTTGTATCTGTTCTTATATTTAATTGATGCCATGAATTGAATGACTCTCAACTTTGTATTTACATATTTGACCACTAACCTGAATATCATTAAATTCTAATATCATCTCTGTGAGTCACTAGTGAGGCAAACTTTGTCAAAAAATACCATTATGTAGAAATAAAAATACCAGGTTAATTTATCTTGTGAGTCTATTTAAACAAACTAACTAGGGGCTCAGTGCACAAGTTTGTGCATGGGTGCGGTCCAGTCAGCCCACCCTGATCAGGGCCAATTGAGTCAGGCAGGCCAGAGGAAGGGTCCATGGGAGGTTGACCAGAGTTGGCCCTGGCCCTGGTCAGGGTGGGTAGGGCAATCGGGGACAAGGCCAGCCAGAGGGAAGGGGACAAAGGCAGTTGACTGGCCCAGCCTCCTGGTCGAAATCCCAGTTGAGGGATCAATTTGTTTTATTATATAGGATAAGTAAATATATGAAAGATTTTGACATCTGAGAAATAATGCATTTAAGATAATTTATTCGGTGGTCCTTTAAGCATATGGATTTATACTTTTCCTTCACTGAAGTAGACACTATTTCACAACAATGCCAATACCAAACTACTTCCTTGGAGGGCCAATAAGCAAATTGATACTGTTGAACTTGAAACCCATGCTATTTTCTTGAGTTCCAATGTAATTTGTGGTTCTGATGTGAGTCAATAGGTATATGCTGAAGAAAGATAAGCAATACTCTACCCCTTTCTCCCCATAAGTAAAATGAATTTTAAAAATGACTTTTGGCAGCCTACCATTAGGAAGATGGTATTGGCAGTGGGAAAATAGCTTCAGAAACATAACTCTACACTTAAATTGTGTACTTGCAGTAGAAATAAATGACCAAATGCTTAAAAAAGGT
Organism: Lasiurus borealis; assembly: GCA_004026805.1. Lineage (NCBI taxonomy): Eukaryota > Metazoa > Chordata > Mammalia > Chiroptera > Vespertilionidae > Lasiurus > Lasiurus borealis. The sequence continues at coordinate 14,952 of PVJN01012057.1, read as the reverse complement.
TGCACCTTTATAGTAAGAAAAATTTAAAAAGGCATATGGAATCAACTTTCCCAGCTATGTCCAGAAAGATGGCTATATACCTGCAGGGTCGTGCATTCTAGAATAACAGATCGCAGAGCATCTTAAAGAACAGAAGCACACACATCCCAGCCTAGTCACCTGAATTCAAATCCCCTGATTCCAAAACTCTGCCTCTGCTTAAAACACCCCAACTAAGAAAGAGTAACAATAACATAAAAACTGAACATCTGAGGTGTACCAGGACTTTGAATATTAACTTTCTTTCATAGATTCCTGAATACAGATTTTTACCCATGATGACAACTCTAATTTTATGTCACAAATCTAGGGGTCGGAGTTTGTAAAACTACTGTATTTGCCTCAGAGTGATTACCATGTAAATTATAAAATAGGTTTTCTGAATTTTGTGTGTAATTGCCGTTCCCAGGTCCCAGAAAATCTAGTGATTTTCAGTGGCTTGGTCCTGGTTTCTTTGAAATAAAATTAATATCTGAGGACTCTGGAATTTTAGGGGCATTTTCAGAAATAATTTTTCATCTTTGTTATTTTGGGGATTTCTTCTTTCCTTATTAGCTGCCATTATAATTCCAGTGCTCATGTATAATGGTACTAGGTTATAGAGATAATTCTTCCTAGAAGTTCCAGAGGGGGGGGGGGGAATGAATGAAATAGTGGCATAAGCAGGTTGACACTGAGCCAGAGAGGAGTAAGAATTATCTTTGATCCAAGATGGTGCTGGCCGGGGCAGAAGGAGAAAGCTACTTTGGCCTCCTAGAAGCAATCAGGGGATTTTGATGATATTCATCTTCTCATTTGAGATTTGCTATTTTGGCAAGGCATGTAGGGGAATTAATGGATAACTCATTAGTGAAATTCATATCTAGAAATCCAGATAGCAAATCGTGTGCTCTTGACCCTTTTAACTGAAATAGATTGGGTTGGGTCCCTTCTTCCACATTCCACTAAAAGTCCTGCATATTATTTCAGTATTAACATTTTATTTAAACGGCCACTTTGGCTCTGAATTTCTAGATCTTACTAACTTTTTATGCCCCACTCTATTTTCTTCTTTTTATTCTGTTCCAACTCTTTCTGGAAATTAACCAATGTTCATATTTTTTCCCCCAAAAGACAAAAGTCACGCAAGGCATTTGACTGGAGACTTTAAAATGATTTGTATACCACACAGCATAATAAAAATAAATAAATAGCATTGCATTTAAAAAGTCTTCAGCTACTAAGTAAAGGCTAGAACCAGTCACCTCTCTTAAGGGTCCATTCTAGTTCGTTTGCTAGAATTCCTCTCTCCAAGTTAATACTCTTCCAATATTCCTGTACTGATCATTTTATCTTGTCACAGTGCGCATTTTTTTATCTGATCCTTCATTAACATCTGTGTAAAATAAAGTGCCAGCACTGCTAGCTGTGAATGAGAGTAGCACAGAACAGGCAGAGGTTTTTAAATGTTGGTATATCTTTGACCCCAAACTCCCAAATACTGAGACAGTGATTTTAATCACTAAGGTGTAACTTTTTTCCACTTTATTAGCATAAGAACTATTCATGTAAATTTTGCAGAAGGGAATGATGTCGGTCTGGAAAAATATGACAGGTTTTTCACTGGTCCTGCTGATTCCACATTTTCATTACTAAATTATATGTTCCAAAAAAAATCTAGAAAAAATGTAGCCTCATTGTGTCCACAGGAAGATACAGAAATGGAGAAGTCTTGATCCCTTGCCAATCCATCATATACTGCAAGTATGCAAAAGTCTACAAGATGGTCTGAAACATTTATAAGACAAAACCATGCAAATAATATCATTGATTGGGTTTGAAAAATAAGAGATCATTTCCTCTGGCCCTTAAAATTATGTTATTTTTTTTTTCTGATGAGGTCAAGTTCTGAAATGTAATAAAACTTTTAATTTTAATTCCCTTTAACCACAAAATGAGAAAAGTTTTAACCATGTCAGCATGATAATTTATTCCTAGTAGTCAGAAAGGGCAACCAACTTTTAAACAATGTGTTGTAACTTCTGCAGCTGTTACAAAAAACCCAGGAAGGTGTTAGTAATTAGTAGTTTATGAATATTTGAAGTAATATTTCAACTAATTTTGATAAAATCAAGTTGTACAAAAGGCTTGGCAAAAGAGAACATTAGCTGTAGTACACATATAAAATATGCATAAGTAAATTTGTATTTAGGTAGTGGGCACACAATACAATACACAGATGGTGATCAAGGAATTGCACACTTGAAATCTATATAATCTTATTAACTAACGTAACAACTACATTTAATTGAAAAATAAATAAATTTAAGTGTATTCACTGTAAGTCACGACCCATCAGTGAAAAAGGAGTCGATTTACTATAGTTTTTTTAACAAAATATTAACCAGTAAGATATAAATTATCAGCTTGCCTTTTACTCAGTATGGTTTTGTGAAATTTTCCTTTACTTATATATATTCTTGTCCTTGATGTACTGTGTGTTTTAAAAAGCCACATAAATATTTCTCCATAACACAACCACATTTCAATTCAAAAATGTTCCCCTGTAGGGGAACTCGCTGTAGGCAAGTCCTAATTAAAAACAGCTTTTCCTGGGAATTTACAGTAAAATAAACTACTTATATGATTTCACATAGCTTAACTCCTTAAATACCTTACTTATGAAAAAACAATGCCAAAATTGTTAGTCACAGGATATTTTCTGTCTTTTGTGTGTGTGTGTGTGTGTGTGTATGTGTATTATACATATATAAATGTACATGTAATATATATATACATTCATGACATGTATACATATTATGCATAAATATATATTTGATAGTATAATTTAAAAATTATATTATTATACATATGTTATATATCTTTGACTAGTAAAAGCAAGAAAAATAGATAATGAAATCACTCATCATTAAATGATATTCTAAGACAACCTAAAAAAATATGATCAGCAGAATTCAGTAACTAGGCTCTTGGATACTGGAGTTGGGACTGAAAGCTGAGAAGAGCTGGATTAGCAAGTAAATTGAAGAAAATTTGTTCCAGGCTATGCTGGGTAAAGAGATAGTATAGCAGGCTAACAAAAAATAAATAGAATAGAACTTTTATTGATTTCACTTTTTGCTTTTTATAACTTCATTGGGATATTATTGGCATTATATTGCACCTACTTTAAGAGTGCCACTTGATAGTTGCTGACATGGACATAAACTCATGGAACATAATCTAGTCAAGGTAATAATTACATCCATCAGCTCCATAGTTATTACTGTGTAGTGTCTTGCTGCTTTAAATATGAAGGGATGTCTCATTGGATGTCAGATATTGTGAGTTGTACCTACAGCTTCATGGCTGGTTTTCTTGAGCATCATTCCAGCAAGTAGTCACAGTACTTGGAACTAGTGTGATTCTTGCTGAAAAGGCTTTTTTTAAAAATTTGTTAGCTTTATCCAGGGCAGTTTTCAATCTAGGACTAATTATCCCCCACTACTAAGATAGTTCCCTTCTGAATATCCTAACCAATGGAGAGTTTCTTCCCACCCTGGAAAGGAGAGTGTTCCAGTCTGGTTAGTTAGCATGTGAGTTATTCTTGCGCCCCATGAGCTCTGAGGAGTACCCCTCTGTTCTTTGCAGGCTCTGCACAAAGCTCAGGCTGTTTCCTCACATACTGTGGCACTCTGATTTCATCTGGAGACTTGGAGAGGACTCACAAAATCTTACGGCCTGTTTCTTCAGAAGCTCTTTCCTGTCCACTACTCAGTCCTGTGAATTCGAGCTGCCTTCGCCTTCTCAGTCACCCACCTCTGTTTCCTCAACTCAGAAGGCTTGCCAGGCATAACCTGGCTTTCGCTGAACAGTACAGACTGGATAAATCTCTCTAAATTATAACACAAGGCATTCTCAGCTCTCAATCTGTTTTCCTCTCACCGAAATCATTGTCCTGATAATCAATTTATGAAAAGTGGTGCTTTACCTATTTCATTTCATTTATGAGTTGTTTCACGTAGAAGTGCAAATCCATATCTATTATATTCTACTAGCTTGAAACAGAAATCCCTCAGGATGTTTTAATTTTCAAAAAGGTTTTTCTTGTTTTCCTGTAGACAATTCAATGTAAAATCTTTTATATCTTCCTATGAAGTCTTCAGTGAAAAATGCAGTTAAAAACAAATGGTTGACGGTAAATGTATTTTAACAATGTCCAGAAACCCTTAGTCCTATTTTAATAATTAGAATGTCATTGCAAACTTCAAATGGGCAAGAAATTTGCCTTATCTATATATCTCCAGAACCCATAATTATATTTATACCTAATAGGCACTTAATAATAACTGCTGAATAATGTAAAGATAGCTATGGCTAAAAAAATAAATAGTCCCATGCAGATACATCATCTTCACTGTTCAGTTTAGCATAGATCTCTTGTCATTAAGATACATAATTTAGCCCTGGCCAGAAGTTAGAGCATAGGCCTGGGACTAAGAGGTCATCACAGGTTCAATTCCAGTTGAGGGAATGTATCTGGTTTGCTGGTTTGTTCCCTGCCCCAATCAGGGCCACTGCGGGAAGAAACCAATCAATGTGTCTCTTTCACATTGACGTTTCTATCTTCCATTCCTTCCCTCCCTTCCACTCTTTCTAAGGAAGCAATGGAAAACATATCCTCAGGTGAGGATTAACAACAACAAAGATATACAATTTAAAATAATTATAAGAAATGCTAAAGCTCTTCAGACACACATTTGCTGTAGTCGTGAAGCTAACAATCAAACCGTGTCCCTGACTCCAGACACTTGTTAATTTCCAAATGTCACTAAACCCAGGTACACCTATAATCAAGAGGGAGAATTTTATAGGTCTTCAGAAGAATTTCTTTAGTTTCAACTTAGAACAACTCTGACAACTCAATCTTGAAAAAAACCTACTGAAGTTATTTTGAGCTAGACTGGAACAGTAATTCACAATATATCAAATTACCATTTCATGACCTCTCACATCCTAAAGCACAATATGGCCACTTAGGAAGCCCTTTTAAAATTCTTTGATATAGGTAATAAAATATACATGTCCACTTAGTAAATACAGTTCTGAGGATTATTTTAAGAGAATAAGGTGTGATAGTACCATAGAATAATGACAATGATAAATTTAAAATGATGGAATTTATGAGAGAAATATTCCACTATTAAAATTATAAGTGTGAATGCTTTGTAGACACAAGGAAAAATAAAGATATAATTAATAAATTAAAAAAGTATACAGAACATTAAAATGTAATTGTAATGCCATGCTAAAATATATATGAACATGAATAAGAATTAGAAATACAGAATAATGAAAACAACTAATTTGTCAGAGTGCACAGAAGTTAGACAGTTCTTTTTTTTTTAATATATCTTATTGATTTTTTACAGAGAGGCAGGGAGAGGGATAGAGAGTTAGAAACATCAATGAGAGAGAGAGACATTGAACAGCCGCCTCCTGCACACCCCCTACTAGGTATGTGCCCGAAACCAGGATACATGCCCTTGACCGGAATCAAACCTGGGACCCTTTGGTTTTTAGGCTGACGCTCTATCCACTGAGCCAAACCGGTTTTGGCATAGATAGTTCTTTACAATCAAATTCATATTTAGAGACTATGTTGTTATGAAATGGGCTGCCTGTACATCACAAATAGATTATAGAGCTAGGTTAAATTTGGGTTATATTTCTAAATACAGAAAGTCAGTTTTCACTACTTAAAATCTCTCTCAAAACCACTGCTTTCTAGTACATATGAAATCAAGTATTCACGATTTTCTAGGCTACATAAAACTATTCATATTTGTAACCCAGGGGTATTTTAATTTGCATCTATGCTTGGGGAGTGATTTTCACTCTAATAAATTGTTCCAATTTTGCATGGTAAGCCCTCAAAGGCTTTGAAATCCTTGTTTTATGCTCCCATTTCATTATGTGGACTGACAGTGCCTTCAGAATTGCTCAGTGTAAGTATAGGGAATAAGTGAGAGTAGCCAAGCTTCACCATTACTTACACAAGTGCACTGCTGAAGTGACAGAATTAGGACTAATTTCCATAAAATGTGTACCTTGTTTTATGTGAAGGAAATGGAAGCCTTACTGAAAGCATGGCAGTTATAATCATCTCAGGGAGTAACTAACTTTAGGTCACCAAGTTAGACCTTGAGAAAAGAGCACACTGTGTGAGGAACAGATAGGCAAACAGGTAAATACATACACACACACACACACACACACACACACACACACACACAAAACAAATATACACATACAAAAAAAAAACACACATACACATTTGTAAGACCAAAATAAAACTCCTGATTATGAAACTAATGTCTCTAAGAAGCCTATCTAATAAAGAGCAATATGCAAATTGCTGTACCTCCACTACACCCATACCCATGCCAACCAGCCATGTCCATAAGCCAATCAGAGCAAGTATGCAAATTAACCCAACCAAGATGGCTATGGCCACAGAGAGAGCAGGAGGGAGGCTTGGATTGCCCCCAGTGAGGAAACCAAGCTTTCCACGAACCCTGGCTCACCCAGGCCTGCCCTTAAGGCAACAAAGTTTCAATGGCTGTGATAGCAGAAGGCTTGGCTTTGCTCTAGGCTACAAAGTTTCAATTGTAGAAGATAAATAAATCCCAGATACCAGGGCCTCCACTTGGGTGCTGGGGCATGTGGCCAGCCTCCAAACCACCACGGGCTCTTCACCCAGGCCACCCCATACCCCAAGGGAATACCCACCCTGATCCAGGACACTCTTCATGGCAAACCAGTGTCCCCCAACCAAACAACAGGCCTCTATTCTATCTAATAAAAGAGTAATATGCAAATTGACCATCACTCCAACACACAAGATGACTGCCCCCACAAAGATCAAAAGATCTTTTCCCCATGTGGACTCAAGATGGCCACCCCAAGATGGCCAACATGGGAGGCAGTTGGCAGGGAACAGGCCTGCAAGGGGGAGCCATTGTGGGCAATCAGGCCAGCAGTGGAGGGCAGTTGGGAGGGGCCAGACCTGCAAAGGAGGGCAGTTGTGGGTTATTAAGCCTGCAAGGGGTGGGCAATTAGGGGTGACCAGGCCTGCAGGGGAAGGCAGTTAGGGGAAACAGGCTGACAGGGGAGCAGTTAGGCATCAATCAGGCTGGAAGGGGAGTGATTGGGGTGATCATGCTGACAGGCAGAAGCAGTTAGGGGCAATCAGGAAGGCAGGCAGGTGAGCAGTTGAGAGCCAGCAGTCCTGGATTTTGAAAGGGATGTCTGATTGCCCGTTTAGGCCATATAGGATCGGTTCTAAACGGGCAGTCAGACATCCCTCAAGGGGTCCAGATTGAAGCAGGAGCAGGCTGGGCTGAAGGACATGTCCCCCCATGCATGAATTTTGTGCGCCAGGACTCTAGGCTAAAACAAAAATAAATTATTAGATAATTAATTTGTGAGATAAATATATCACTTTTGCATTTATCTTCTAAATAAGAAATAAAGCAAATAAGCCATGATATACTTGATAAATTCCTAAAGCATACACATATGTACACATACACACGCACGCAACAAAGGGACAATGGCATAGCGTAAAAGATAAAACAAATATATTTTCAATTAAAATGATACATAGTAATTTAATAAACTGGTAAAACTCAGTGACACACAAGAATACAATTCAGCAAAGGGAGTATTACACAATTCAATACAATATACTTGTTGACTGAGAAAACCCCATTTATATTGATACTATATGTCTATAAAACATATAAACATCTTAATGTGAAATATATATGTTCTATGCTTAGCTTTCAATAATATCCTCATGCACTCTCTTTTATACCACTGAAACACCCCAGCCTTCTATGCCTAATGAAATGCTTCTTTTGAACTCAATATTGTAAATGTATATTTCTGTCAAAATCCTTCAAAGTTGTAAAAGGTTGAGTAAGTTCAGAGCAGCCACCAAGGATATAGTCTTTAATATAGTTTTACCTTTATAATGCAATGTAGTTACCTGGAAATATTATGGAAAGTAAATGTGAATTTGAGAGATTGTTTCATGAATATGTATTTGGTTTTCCCGTGAATCTTAATTCTTGCTTTTATAGAATGTTTTAAAAATTGATAAAATTGCATAACAAAAAATAGAGGTATACAATGGCATAAAATGGATAAATGATATCTCAGGTCAAACCTCACAAGGTAAGAAAAGCACACATCTTCACTGGGACTCTACTAAGAATGACTAATTCCATCTATTAGTATTTTGAACAACTACTACATGCTGAGAATTTTCCTATGGGCACACAAACAGTGTTCTATATGAAAAACAGGAATGTCTCTAATGTAGTGTCACTGAGTCTATTTACTTCTTGTTCAAAAAGGATCAGTGTTACAGCGTATGTTGATCATTTGGAAACTGCTTTTTATTTTAGAATTTTTAAAATATTAACCTAGTTATCTGTTGCCAACTTCCGGGAATTCTGACTTCATTCATTTTGAGAACTCTATAATCATGCACAAGTTACTTACATCTTTTCCTGTTCTCTATAATAATAAAAGCATAATATGCTTATCTGGATGACCTTCCGTACGAAGCTGGGGCTGTGAGGGCAGCCTGGGTTTTGGGTGTCTGATGGTGGCAGGAGGGAAGCACAGATCCTGGTGCCAGTGGAAAACTGTTGCTGGCAGCGGGGGTAAGGAAGAACTACTCTTGCACAAATTTCATGCATCAGGCCTCTAGTATTTATATAACTTGAAAAGTACATATATATCTATATATCTATATATAAATATGCATTTATATTTTATAACTATATAAATATAGGATAGATATGTTATTATGTATAAGTAAATACATATATACATATACATACATGTACAGGAAAAGCTCTTAAATCATAGTTGTAATAAGTAAAAGTCCTACAAAGTGCTTTGGGAGCACATAGCAATGCCATAGTAGGAACTAGTGGATGAAAGGATATCAAGTGGTGGGTAAGAGAAGGCTTCCTGGAAAAAGTGATGTAAGAGATAAACTTTGAAGACAACTAGCAGTTAGAAAAGTAAATGAAGGAGGAGAGGGGGTGGAAAGCAAGAGGGGAAGAATTTATTTTTTCTTAAAAACAAGGAGCAAGAAAGAGTGTGGCCAAGTTTCTAAAGTGAGATATGGTATAAATGACAGAAGTGAACTGGAAGTTGAGTATGGGTGGAAAACACTATGTAGAGCAGACCAAAGGAACATTTGTAGGAAACAAACAAGGCTCTATCCTGAATTACTTGGTATTTGTATACCTTGAAAATCAGCACACTGGGGATACCTGAATTATTAAAGTTGATTATTTAGTTGGATTTAGAATCCAAGTTCTCCATAATGACATTGTCCTTAAGTTGAAGTGAGATATACAAGATAATTCTGTACCACCAAACTGTTCCTTTCACCTTTAACTGCACCACCGGACTCCTAAAGTATATGAAAATACCTGGTTACTCTAAGCAAGTCTCTTAGCCCAGTCATTATCTTTTCAAAATTCCAATAACTGTCCAGATTTCACTAAATCACTAGTATTGAAATTTGAGGAATTAGAATAAAACTGCTAAAAGGCTGAAAAAAATGGTAAATATTATTATTTTCAAATAAATAAACCCAAATATCATCTCCAATCTTAAAATCAATCACAATATTGGTTCTAGAATTGCTTGTTTAAGGGACAAGTGACTCTCTAAAAAAATATACACTGGGAATTTACACAAGTGTATTAGGCATAAATTACTATGGGTTGAACTTAAGTTTTTCTTAAATAGGGTTAGGAGGTAGTAATTTAATGAGAACTCAATGAGTCCTTATGTATATGATATTCATAATAGGATATTTATCATACATGTATCTGATAACCCCTCATAGAAACATAACTACATAGGTACATGTTGGCTAAAGTAAGGACATTTAGATCAATAATTTTCAGGACAATATCTAAAAGTATCTATATTATGTATAATTTCAAACTGTAAAGAAGCTTCTTAAAGCATTTCTATCCCCTTACTCTAATTCTTCTCAACTTTTGTTATTTATGACATGAATTAATATTTGGACATAAATAAATCTTATATATAAATACACTTTTATAATATATTTTTAAAAGAAACCTAAATGAATTAAGTAACATTATTTAACCAATTTGCTAGTGTGAAGCAATAGGCTGCAACTAATAAAAATATAGGTAAAAGACCAATATGAGGTCTCACACTGAATTCAAATATAAGAAATGCATAAAGTAATTGCCAACTAGCATTTGTGTTTGTGAAGTGGGAGTTGGGATGTATTGAGTTGGCTATGTATTATAACAGATACAAACCTTGCAATCTAAATGAGTATTTAGAATGAGGGTCAAGATAATTTTATAATAATAAAACTAATAATGATAACAGTAACAGCATGCCTGACAACTGCATGAGTGCTTTGGTAAAATTAATCTCCATGCTGATTTTATAAGGACTTATTATCACCCCCATTTTACAGATGAGAAAATAGGCACAGAGAGATTAAGTAACACTTCAAAGTCACAAAGTTAATACTCAACAGGGAAATTTGGCTCTTAAGCAAAACACTACATTTTAAACATTAAAAGAACATCCGGGAATTATTTTTTATTGTGATAACATTACGGGAGTAATCCATACTTGCAATGGAAATTATTGACGTTCAAAAGTGACTTCAAACTTTGAACAGCTCTCTTGGGAAAGAGGCTGGACTTCTTTCTATGGCTCCAAGGACAGACGAGGACTCAAACAGAGGTATATTTTTTTTAACACAGATTTTAAAAGAGAGAGATTTATAATGTGCTAACTGCATAAGATGAGTTTTGGTTAATGATATATAAAATTGCAGAATTACAGAGTTCAAGGGATGAAGTGTAGATAAATGCGTCTTCAATAATAGTGACAACATTTTTGTACTATATTTAATGTTTGTGAAATCTGTAATTGACCTTTTTAGCCTCTAAATGGGCAATGATGTGGTGGCCATCCATTATGGATTTAAAACCTTAACACCAACAGGCAATCCATTTCAAAAGGGACATTTATGTGCTCAAAAACCAATTAGCATGCTCCAAGTATAACATTTGCATATATCTACATCTAATTTTATTTGATGTACTTTCAATTCAGCTAATGAAGATAAAGAAGCTATGCTCTTTAAAATATTTTAACAGGCTGAACATTTCTTATTCTATTCCATGTCTTATGCTACTCAGTTAACATCAAATCATTTCCTCTAAGCAAACAAACAAAATCTTACTTATTCTCTGTATTTTCCTGCTGTGTTCTGTATTTAGTAATACAGTTAGGCTGCATATTTTGCTCTAAATATCTGAATAATTATCCACCTTCCACTCATTTTTAACTATGATTTTGACACAGTGTATACATTTATAAGCTCTACATTTGAAATTATTTTTAACAGCATTATTCTAGTATGTAATTTCTATGATTTATGTGCATTAAAATTCTACTGTGGTATGCCATATGACCTTGAGCTTGTATTTTTCAGACTAAGGGCATAGTATATTCAAATAAATGAAAATCTGTTCAATTCCTTATAGAAACAAATTGAGCTCACTTCAAATATGAAATGAAATATGTATTGATTTTAGAGAGAAAGAGGAAGTGGGAAGGGGAGGGAGAGAGAGAGAAAGAAAGAGACAGAGAGAGAGAGATCAATTTATTGTTTCACTTATTTATGTATTCATTGGCTGATTCTTGTATGTGACCTGACTGGAAATTGAACCTGCAAACTTGGCATATGGGAAAGATGCTCTAATAAATTTCAACCCAGCAGTGTTTGAAACACATATGTCTAATATAACCCAAATCCAATTAGGCCATCTAGAAACATTTCTATCCATCAATATTTAAAAAAACATAAACAAATAAATATTTAATAATCAATATCCTATTTAGATATATTTTCTCTTCCCAAAACTTCTGTCCTATAACAGGAGAGACAATATCCAAGTCCTTACCTACTATTATCAATATACTAGAGGCTTGGTGCATGAAATTCATGCATAAGGGGAGTGTCCCTCAGCCCAACGTGCACCCTCTCCAATCTGGGTCATGCCTCTCACAATCCAAGACTGCTGGCTCCCAAGTGCTTGCCTACCTGCCTGCCTGATTGCCCCTAACTGCTACTGTCTGTCAGCCTGACCAGTGCCTAACTGCTCCCCTGACACCCAATTGCCCCTAATTGTCCTCCCCTGCTGGCCATTTTGTAGTGGTGATCTTGTAGCCACATGGGGACAGCCATCCTGTGTTGGAGTGATGGTCAATTTGCATATTACCTCTTTATTATATAGAATTTTCTTTATGGGCATATTGCTCATGAATTAAAAGCCTTTTCTCCCTGCCATATTATTTACCTACACTATAATGAATATACATCTCTATCCTCATTTATCTTACCCAATACCCCACTCCCTGGCAAACTCTGACAGATAAAGTTCTTTATATTGTAAGCTCTCTAAAAAGGTAATTTGCAAGTTACCACTTGAAATGTACTATTTTTATATCCTGAAAACATTTATGATATTAATAATAGTCAGATCTGCCAAACCAATACTGGCTAATGTTTCAAAGTAATAAGGCTTATTTTATAACAAGCCAGTATACACAGAGAATTGATAATAATATAAAACCATTAAAAGGCTCTCTTTTGAAAACTTATCCTAACTTTAAGAAATATCTTTTGTGTCAATAAATTCCTCATTTTTCCACAGAATCATAACAAATAATATTGTAATTAGCCACCAATTTCTGCACTTGTTTCATTTGTTTACATATCTATTTCTTTTGCCTAACCCAGTGGTAGGCAAACTCATTAGTCAACAGAGCCAAATATCAACAGTACAACTATTAAAATTCCTTTTGAGAGCCAAATTTTTTTAAACTTAAACTTCATCTTACATCATATCTTCAAAATAGACTTTTGCTCAGGCCATGGTATTTTGTGGAAGAGCCACTCTCAAGGGGCCAAAGAGTCACATGTGGCTCATGAGCTACAGTTTATCGACTACTGGCCTAGCCCTATTTATTTTTTTGCTTCAACACTCCTCTCCTGCAAAAAAAAAAATAATAAGCAGAGAAATATTTTAATGAAGAACCACAAAACAATAATAATCTAACATATATAACCCTAATATATAAATGGAACAAATGGTGGAACTACAGAACAACCAGTTGCTATGATGTGCACTGACCACCAAATGGTGCACCCACAGAACATGATGAGTGTGGGCACAGGTGGCGGCAGAGCATGGAACATGGCAGGCATCTTTGCAGTGGAATGATGGAGCAGGTGAGTGAGGGTGCCAGACCAAGGTGGGGCACAGGTTGCTGTCATTGGGGCAAGCCGCCAGTGGTTACTGCAGATTCTTTGCTCCTGTGTGCCTCCGTCCTGCCTGGCACTCATACCTGCTGCCGGCGTTGGACCCTCTTACACCTGCTGCCAGCCCTGATTGCTTGTTGCCATCAGAGGATGCGAACAGCAGCTGCCAGCCCCAATCACTCCTCAGGGCTTCTCCACCCCCCGTGTTCCTGAGGGATAATTGGGGCAGCCACTGCTCGCACCTGCTGCTTGTGCCAACCCCAATCGCTCTGCACCAACCCCAATCGCTCTGCACCACCAGTGGGTGCGAGAGGGGCCTTCATTGTCAGCACCTTGGAACAAGAGTGGTGGGAGCGGGGCTGCTTTCAGACAAGAAACCAGGGACCAGGGCGGGCCAGGCAGGGGCACAGAGGATGAGCCAAGACCCACCCATGTGCACATTGCAGCCTTGCAGCCCACAGTTCCTTTCAGGGTATACAAATTCATGCACTGGGCCACTAGTGTATTAATAATTATATGCTGGCCATTGGCTCTTATCTTGCTCAAACTTCATAAAATCCCTAATGCTGCATTTTATTGTTCCCCTTTAGACATAGAAGCAAACATTCTAATAGTTTTGAATATTTTGGCCCCAAATTGCACAGCTACTATGTTGTAGAGTTATCCTATATAATAAAATGCTCATATGCAAATAGACCGAACGGCAGAGCAAATGGAACAACATTACAACCAGTATTTATGATGTGCACTGGCTACTACAATGCATGTGTAAAACATGGCAAGCATTAGCTGCAGTAGGATGGTGGTGGAGCAGGTGAGTAGGGGCACCAGACAAAGGCAAGATGCCACTCTCTGCCGTCAGGGCAAGCGTCTGGTGGTTACTGAAAATCCTTTGCTCCCATGCACCATAGTCCTGCCCAGTGCTCACACCCACTGCAGGTGCTGGAGCCATTGCTTGCACCCAGTGCCAGGCCCACCTGCACCTGCAGCACGTGTCCAGCACCAGTCCTGATCCCTTGGTGCTATCAGCAGGTGCAAGCAGCAGCTGCCAGCCCTGATTGCTCCTGAGGACTTCTCCACCGCCTGCTCCTGAATGGCAATCGGGGCAGCAGTCACTGCTGCTCACACCCATTGCTGGTGCCAGCCCTAATCACTCAACACCTTCAGCAGGTATGAGCAGACTGGGGACTGGGGGAGGAGGGTGGTGGCAGGAGGGTCCAGGCAGGGGAGCAGAGGATGGTTTGCGACCTGCCCTATGGCTACTGCAGCCTCGCAGCCCATAGTTCCTTTCAAGGTGCATGAATTCGTGCTCTGGGCCCCTAGTATCAAAATAAACAGTCTGATTTGACAACTCATATTCTGAACAACCAAATATTATCAATCAAGAGTCAATATAAATATGTGCTTAAACTAATACAAATACTACTCAATTTATATATCAACCCTTAAATTTGGGGGCTACTATTATCACAACTGCTACCTTAGGACATTATCACCTTAGATTAATCAGACAT
>PVJN01012056.1:0-52102 GCA_004026805.1 Lasiurus borealis | reverse complement strand
AACCATTTAAAAATATACAGGGCCGTGGCAGTTAGTACATTCACAATCTGTCTAGTTCCAGAACATTTTCATCACCCCAAAAGGAAACCCTGTCCCGGTTAGCAGTCACTCCCATTCTGCCCAACACCTCCCCACTCCTGGTCAGCCGCTAATCTACTTTCTGTCTCTGTGGATTTGCCTATTCTAGGAGTTTTGTATAAATAGAATCGCACAGATGTGACCTTTGGGTCTGGCTTCCTTCACCGAGCATGATGATTTGGAAGTGCATCTCGATGGCAGCACACGCCGGGGTTTCATTCCTTTTTAGGCCAGAGTCGTCATTGCATTGTGTGGCTGGGTCCTATTGTGCTTATTCGTTCATCTGTCGATGGACGTGGAGGTTGTATACCTCGGAACAGAATTGCCAGGTCATGTGGTAATTCTCTGTTTAATTTTTTTGAGGAACCACCAAGCTATTTTGATATCAGTGTTCTTGACCTCATGTTTGCCTTACATCTGGCAGGCGCCAGCCGGGGCCTGAACTAGGAAAACAGTGCCTGGCTGCTTAGGTGACACACACTGCCTGGGCTCACACTGTCCGGGCACCCATCCTTTGTCTCATGTGACCCCCTGACCCCCACTTCCGGGTTGAGGATCATTGGCCAGGAGACTCAGCTGCTGTGTACGTGGGCTTTGCATTAGGAGACCTTGGACACCATCCCTTTCCTGCTCTCAAGCCTCAGCTGCGCCTTTTGCAGTGTGGGGCTGTGACAGCGAACCACCAGCCCCGTATGTTTGTGAGATTATGCTGGTGTGCAGATGTTGTGCAAACTGTAAAGTGCTGTTTGGATCATCCCCGTGGTAAAGCGATGATGCAGCCTGGAGGTGTTCCATTTGGCCTACACAGCATTCAAAAATGTTTGAAATAATTGCTAATTTAAAAAAATTGTAAGATCTCATCCATCCAACATGCTGGTTTTTTTTTGTTTTGTTTTGTTTTGTTTTGTTTTTGAGGGAAAGAATGGGGGAAACCAGGCAGTACTAGATTCCTGCTTAGCAATAGCTGGCTTGAGCTGGAAATAGCTGTCCCCTCTGTAGGGGACCTGCGTGCTCTATTTTGGGGTCTTCTCATACGTGGTTCCTTCTGAAATTGAGTTTGTGATTCTTTTTTCTTTTTAATTATCACCTGAGGATCCGTCTTTATTGCTTTTTGGAGAGAGAGGAACATTGATCGGTTGTCTTCCTGTACATGCCCAGACCGGGGATGGTACCCCGCAACCTAGGTCTGTGCCCCAACCAAGAATCAAACTCACAGCCTTTTGGTGTATGGGTTGACACTCCCGAGCCACCCGGCCAGGGTGAGTTTGGCATTCTTGTTTTATGTGTGAGGAGGGGCTTTTAAGACAAGGAAGCGTGGAGTATTCATTTCTGTGTAGACTCGGAGATCAGGTTTTGCAAGATTTTTTTTAGGATGTCAGACCAGGGGCCTAGCCTGGGCCAGCAGCGGGGTGGGCTGACCCTTCCTCTCTCCGCAGGTGGCACCACCGCTCATGGGACTGCCCCGGAGGGTCCTCTTCAGATGAGGTCCGCGCACGCACCATGTCATCATGTGTCTCTAGTCAGCCCAGCAGTGACCGGGCCGCCCCCCAGGATGAGCTGGGGGGCGGGGGCAGCAGCAGCAGCAGCGAAGGCCAGAAGCCTTGCGAGGCCCTGCGGGGCCTCTCATCCCTGAGCATCCGACTGGGCATGGAGTCCTTCATCGTGGTCACCGAGTGCGAGCCGGACTGCGCTGTGGACCACGGCCTGGCCCAGGACCTGCTCCTGGAGGCTGATGGCCCAGAGGTCTCCCTCGACGCTGGGTCCCAGGCCCGACCCCGCCTCTCCAGTCGCAAGCTGTCCCTGCAGGAGCGGTCCCAGCTGGATGCGAACGGCCGCTGCATCCACCCAGCCCAGCCCTCCTCCCCGGTGGGCTCCCCACAGTCCTCGCCACGGCTGCCCCGGCGGCCCACGGTGGAGTCCCGCCACGTCTCCATCACTGGCATGCAGGTGCGTCACGGGGTCTCCACGTGAGATTGTCTAGTGGAACATTCCTAGTGCAACCAGCTGACTGGGGAGGTGACGCCAGAAAACCCAGGTGGGGAGGGAAGGAAGTCAGCAAAGGATGCAGTTATGGAGCTGGTTACAGTGGGGAGAACTAAGTCTGAGTTATCCCACCTGAGGGCAGGAGAGCGAGGCCAGATGGGTGACCTGCCCTGAGTGTGAGCAGAGCATCTGGAGCAGAGAGCGTCTCTCGCAAAGAGATGCTTGTGCTGGTGGTTGGAAATTGTGTGGGAGGCTCTGAACTGGGGGTGGCAGGTCCCTGAGAGGCCTCATGGCCTACAGCCTGGCCCCCTGGCTGGGTGGTTTGCCTGCACCAGGCACTGAGCTCAACACTGTGTGTGCATTTCTCATTCCTTGCTGTGAACTTCTGGGAGGTAGATCAGGACTCAGATCCCCACCGGGTAGATCAGGCCCTGCGTGATCTGCCCCATCTCCTGCCTTTCTGCTGGTGACGCACAGACCTCCATCCATACTCACTTCCTTATGTTCTTCCGATAGCCAAGCCCATTCCATTCCATCCCATTCCATCCCATTCCATTCCATTCCATTCCATTCCATTCCATTCCATTCCATTCCATTCCATTCCATTCCATACCTTTGCCGTCCCTTCTGCTTGGAACTTCTCCCATCTTTGCAAGGTCACCTGCATCTCACATCCAGATCTCTACTCGGATGTCACCTCTGAAAGGCCTCTGGAAGTACCCTGTCTGAGCAGCCTGATCTTTTGCCCTGTGGACTCATCACCATTATGTCTTGTGTTTGTTTAGTTGCTTATTGCCTGTCTCCCCCCAGCTAGAGGGTAAGCTCCGTAGGGACAGTCTTGTTCCCCATCGTGTCCCCCAGCGCCCACCTCACACAGTGCCTGGCCCGTAGCAGGACTGGAGAACGTTTGTTGAATGAATGATTGAGTGAATTTAATTGGGAGGAGCCTGGAAATCAGGAATGGCTTTTATAAAGGGGCTAATATTGAACTACATTTTGAGGGCCATCACCCCAAACAAGCTCACAGGCTTTTCCAGCGCACCCAGCAAGGCATCCCTCTCCCCACTTCACTTTGTTTTTGTTTTTAATATCCTTTTATTAATTTCAGAGAGGAAAGGAGAGGGAGAGAGAGGGAGAGAGAGGGAGAAATATCAATGATGAGAGTCATTGATTGGCTGCCTCCTACATGCCCCCTACTGGGGATCAAGCCTGCAACCCGGGCATGTACCCTTGACTGGAATTGAACCAAGGACCCTTCAGTCCACAGGCCGACGCTCTATTCACTGAGCCAAACCGAGCCAAACTGGCTAGGTCCCACTGACCTGGTTTTTATCATCATAGATGCATTTGCAAGTTCTAGGATTTTATGTAAGTGGAATTGTTTAAGCATGTAGTCTTTTTTGGCTTAGCTTCTTTCACTGTATAATGATGTTGAGGTTTGTCCACGCTGTTGCAGATTCCAGTAGTTCCTTCCCTTTTATTGCTAAACAGAATTCCACTGTTCAGACATGCCCACCTTGTTTATCCATTTACCCATTGATGGACATTTGGATTGTTTCCAGCTCTCAGCTTTTCCAAATAAATCTGTCCTTAACATTTGTACACAAGTCTTTGCCGGATA
The DNA here is from genome assembly GCA_004026805.1 of Lasiurus borealis. Classification (NCBI taxonomy): domain Eukaryota; kingdom Metazoa; phylum Chordata; class Mammalia; order Chiroptera; family Vespertilionidae; genus Lasiurus; species Lasiurus borealis. Next base: position 48,420 of record PVJN01012056.1, on the reverse strand, counting down.
TGTGCTATAATTTTTCTGGGGTAAATGCCTAGGAGTAGAATAGCTGGATCATATGGTAAATGTATGTTAAGATATTGCCAAACTTTTTTTTTTAATATATATTTTATTGATTTCAGAGAGAGGGGGGGGGAGAGAGAGAGAGAGAGAGAGAGAGAGAGAGAGAGAGAGAGAAGAGAAGAGAACATGATAAGAGAGAATCATTGATTGGCTGCCTTCTGCACACCCCTTTACTGGGCATCGAGCCCACAACCCTGGCACATTCCCTGACTGGGAATCGAATCGGTGATCTCTTGGTTCATAGTTCGATGCTCAAACACTGAGCAACCAGCCAGGCCCCAACTGTTTTTCTAAAGAGGGTGCACCACCCTAGCTGATTTGGCTTAGTGTATAGAGTGTCAGGCCTCAGACTGAAGAGTCCCAATTTCGATTCTGGTACCTCAGTTGCAGGCACAATCCCTGGGGCACGTGTAGGAGACAATCAATCAATGTGTTTCTCTCACATTGATCTCTCTCTCTCTCTCTCTTTCCACTCCTACTCCCTGCCTCTCTTCCACTCTCTCTAAAAATCAATTGAAAAATATCCTGTGTGTATGGATTAAAAAAATAAAGAGGCTGCACCATTGTAAATTCCCACCAGAAATGTAAGAAGGTTCTATATGCCCTAAATTCTTTGGTCAGTCTTCTTGGGTGTGGTTTAAATTTTTATTTCTCCATTGATTAATGCTTCTAGTCATTTGTATCTTCTTTGGATAATTTTTTCCTCAAATCTTTTGCCTATTTTTATTTTTAAAATATATATTTTATTGGTTTCAGAGAGGAAGGAAGAGGGAGAGAGATACAGACACATCAATGATGAGAGAGAATCATTGATCAGCTACCTCTTGCACGCTCTCTTTTGGGGATTGAGCCTTCAACCCGGGCATGTGCCCTTGATCAGAATAGAACTCAGGACTCTTCAGTCCACAGGTCAATGCTTTATCCACTGAGCCAAACTGGATAGGGCTCTTTCACCTATTCAAAAAATATATATATATATTGGGTTGTCTTCTTATTAAGGAGTTGTTAGAGTTCTTTAAATATTCTGGATACCAGTCCTTTGTCTGTTATATGTGTTGCAAATAGTTTATGTTAGTGTATGGCTTGCTGTCATTTTCTTTAACAGGATCTCGAAGAGCCAAAGGTTTTAATTTTGATGAAGTCCAGTTTATGATTTGTTTTCTTTTATGTTCTGTACTTTTTATATTTTATCTAAGACATCTTGTCCCAAGGGCACTTCTTGTATCATTTTACATTTCTATAGGACAACATGGTCATGGATTACTTGTTTAAAGTGAACTCTTATAAGTGGGTACAGTCTTTTAAAAATGCCTATTAAGAGAGTCCAAACTGTTTGATTACGTATTTGCAGTGTACCAAAGCTGCTGTTAGAAGTCAGGGCACTGGCCACGCTGTAGAGGGGCCCGTGGCTGGGGATGCTTCTTGAGGGCTAGGAATGTCCTCTTTCTTTCTTTTCTTTAAAATTAAAATATATATGTTTTTATTGATTTGAGAGAGAGAGAAAGGGAGAGGGAGAGAGAGATAGAAATATCCATGAGAGAAACATCGATTGGCTGCCTCCTGCCCTCTGGGGGATGGGGCCCACAACCTAAGCATATGCCCTGACCTGGAATCAAACCAGCGACCTCTTGGTGCTTGGATCGATGTTCAATTCACTGAGCAAGACCCTTTTTCTTGACGTTTGTGACAGATTTTTCTAGCTGCGAATTTACAGTTCACGTTCTGTGTATTTGTTTACTTTCTAGGATTGCGTTCAGCTGAACCAGTACACACTGAAGGATGAAATTGGGAAGGTGAGAATCCTAGGAGCCAGGATGTATAGATACTGTGGGGGCAGCCATGAGAGCTAAGAGTGGGAGAGGCAGCCTTGGAGGCAAGGTTTTGAGATTCATGGTCTTATTTGTTTTTTATGGTAATACTAATGTGTTTCTACAAAAGCACAGAAAGTGTCCAGAGAAATCCCGTATCACTATGGTGATAGTTCTGTCATCCCCATATTAGTGTTGATTTATTCTCCCCTGAGGTATTCTCACATCTGTTTTTGCTTTTGTTTCAGCCAATGGGCAGTATTGTTACAGGGGTCAGAAACTCACACGCCGCTAGAAGGGGTACATGGGGAAAATATAGGGGACATCTGTAATACTTCCAACAATAAAGATAGAGAGCTAATACAAATGAGCAGAGCATGCTGGGTATGGCAGCAGGGAGTGATGAGGTCTGTGGCAAACTAACACTTGGAAATAATTATTGGCTTCATATGGCCAGATCGTCTGAGGCTGGGAATCTGGATTCTTATACCCAGTCTTTCTGTTTTGGCAACTAATTCAAACTTTGTAAAAACTATAGCTCCAACAAAATGAGATTGCGGGGAAGATTTGGCAGATCATAATTTTTATTGTATGTTGTGGCCATCTCCCTTTATCCAGGGCTCCTATGGCGTGGTCAAGTTGGCCTACAATGAAAATGACAACACCTACTATGTGAGTATTCACATCCCTCTTCATCCCATCCTTGTCCAAAGACAAAGACCTCCTTTTCTTTTCTTGTTTTTTTGTTTGTTTGTTTTCTTTGTTAATCTTCACAAGAGGATATTTTCCCATTGACTTCTTAGAGTAGAAGGGAAGAGAGAGACAGAGAGAGAAACACCAATGTGAGAGAGACACATCAATTGGTTGCCTCCCACATGCACCCAGACCAGGGCTGGAAATGGAACCTGCAATGGAGATACATGCCCTTGACTGGGATTGACCCTGGGACCCTTCAGTCTGTTGTCCAGCGCTCTAGCCATTGAGCCAAACAGGCTAGGACAAGACCTCCTTTTCAGCACTCAGCTTCCTGGAAGGTTTTCTTAGCTGTTGGGACATTTTATGGTTAGGTCCTGTCCATTTTGTGCATTAGGGAGGAAGTGATATTTCTGTTTTACAGATGGGGACATACAGAGGTAAAGGGATGGCTTAGGAAGAAGGAATGAATGAAATCAGCAGACGTCTCATGTCCTTACTCCGGGCTGCCATTTCTACATCCTCCATAGCCCTAAGAACCAGAGGGCAGTGAGCCAAACAGCCCTTGTAGCTGAGGCTTTAGAGTCAGGCCAATGTGGGTTCAAATCCTGCCTCTCTCGTGTGCCAATTGCGTGACCTTCAGCAAGTGGCATAACTACTGAACCGCACTTTTCCCACGGGTAACCCAGCCAGTCCTACCCCATCACCCCAGCTCACTCACGTCTTGTTCAGTAGCAGGGAAGCCCATGGCTTTGCCCTTTAAGCTGGGGCAGCTGACCTGGAACCCTAGAGGCACCCTCAGGGCTGGAGGACCCTGGGGCCCAGCCTCCATAGAACCTGCTGCTCCTTGACCCCCTCTGGTCACCACATTGTCCCCAAACAGCCATGGAGCCAAGAGCGTGGGTAAACCTCCGCGAGGAGGGAACTCTCCCGGCCGATGTCCGCTGTGCTTTAATGTGGACGTGGGGTCTTTTCTCCCACAGGCGATGAAGGTGCTATCCAAAAAGAAGCTGATCCGACAGGCGGGCTTTCCACGTGAGTTTTTTTCTTTCTTTTTTTAAAAATATATTTTATTGATTTTTTTTACAGAGAGGAAAGGAAAGGGACAGAGAGCTAGAAACATCGATGAGAGAGAAACATTGATTCAGTTGCTTCCTGCACATTCCCTACTGGGGATGTGCCCACAACCAAAGTACCTGCCCTTTGGTCCGCAGGCTGACACTCTATCCACTGAGCCAAACCGGTCAGGGCTCCATGTGAGTTTGGTGGGCCTTTCTCTTACATGCAGGGGCTGGGGCAACACTGAGAAGGCCCCACTGAATGTTGTCCCCGACAGAGGGTGCCCTGAGCTGACACCCCAAAGACAGCACTGGGCCTCCTACTGAGCTTTTTAAATTCATTTTCATCAGTAAAAAAGTATTTCACATAATGTAGGTTACAAAGTCAAAAAATCCATTAGAGGCAACGTTTGTCATTTCCTCAAAAAGTTAAACGTGGAATTACCCTGTGAGCCAGCAGTTCCACTTCTAGGGATGCGCCCAAGAGAATAAAAGCTCACGTTCCACCAAAGCTGGTATGTGAATGTTCATGGGAGCACCGTGTGTAATGGCCGGAAAGTGGAAACAGCCCAGATGTCTGCCAGCGGACGAATGGCCAAACAAAAGGTAGTCTGGCCAATGAAATATTACTCAGCCGTAAAAAGAAGCAAAGTGCTGATTCACACGGTCACCCAGGTGACCTTGAGAACGTGGTGCTGAGTGAAAGAAGCCAGACACAAAAAGGTCACATGTTGTGTGATTCTATTCCCTATGCAATGCCCAGAAGAGGCAAATTCATAGGGAGAGCAAATTGGTGGTTTCCAGGGTTGAGTGTACGGAGAGTCGGGGAAGACCGCTCATAGGTATGGCATTTGTGGGAGTGGATTCGATGGTGGTGGTAGTTGCACAACCTCTCGAATGTACTAAAAACCATGGACGTACAGGTTTCGAAATGGTGGATTAACAAAACTGAAGGACCGTGAAGTATTTGAACTAGAGCTACCCAAAAAGTACAGGGAGGCGTGTAGTGGAGAACTGCAGTTCTTGCTGTTCCCCTCTGCCTCCTTCCAGGCAGCCCCCGCTTCTCCCTCTTTGAGGAGCTGGTAATTGGGGCCTGTGGTCAGAGGATAGACCTGCAGGCAGGGGTGTCAGAGGCTGCTCCCCACCAGCACGGTCACCGTGGGCCACCAAGAGAAAGGAGATACGAGAGAACATAAACTTAATCCTCTCACAGGACCCTGGTTTATCCTGCTTGTCTGAACTCCAAGTCAGATAATACCTTGTGCCATTACTTCCTGATTTATCCTTTTTTGTTGTTGTTAATCCTCACCTGGGGATATATTTTCTGTTGTTTTTTAGAAAGAGTAGAAGGGAGGGAGTGAGGGGTTAGAGCGAGAGAAAGAGAGAGAGAGAGAGAGAGAGAGGGGTTGCCTCCCACACACACCCTGACTGGCCCAAGGATAGAACCTTCATGCCCTTGACTGGGAACTGAACCCGAGACCCTTTGGTGCTCAGGCCGAAGCTCTGACCACGGAATCACTGGCCAGGGCCGATGTATTTTTGACATCTCCCTCTGATTTCTCCGAAGTCCATTTCTAACCTCCTTTTCCCCACCAGCCGATGCAATGTTTAGCTCCTCTCTCAACTACGTTTGCCCCTTCCCTCCGGTTCCAACAGGTGTAGCCAGCACTTCCTGACTCCCTGCTGTGTAAGAGGAGTTTATTAGTGCCCTCCCTCCCTCCCTTTCCCTTCTTTACACCCCACTTCTGACACCTGTACCTTGCTTCCGCTTTTCCAAACACGGTCACATCTAGGTCTAGTTCTGTGACTCGCGCTTAGATGCTGGCATACATAAGGTGCGCAACATTATGAGTTTTAACCGTGGCTCTTTCCATCATTGTGGCCTTTCGACTGTCAGTCACCACAGGGCCAAGCAGTGAACTAGGCCTGCCTTTGTGGCATCATCTTTTTTCCTAAAAAAATAGGGAGCGCTTCACGGATTTGAGTGTCATCCTTGAACAGGGGCCATGCTAATCTTCTCTGTGTGGTACCAGTTCTAGCTACGGGCTGCCAACGCGAGCATGTGGCATCATCTTTTGTTTTTGTTTTTTGTCTCATCGGCTCTTACATCTCTTCCTGTCTCTGACTTCATTCTCTGCCTCTGATGTTTCCAGAGTTAAGGAGATGAGAGGTAATGCTTTTTTTAAAAAATATATATATATATTATTGATTTTTTACAGAGAGGAAGGGAGAGAGATAGAAAGTCAGAAACATCGATGAGAGAAAGACATCGATCAGCCGCCTCCTGCACGCCCCACTGTGGGGATGTGCCCGCTACCAAGGTACATGCCCCCAACCGGAATCGAACCTGGGACCCTTCAGTCTGCAAGCCAACGCTCTATCCACTGAGCCAAACCGGTCTTGGCGAGAAGTAATGCTTTTGAGGCCCAGAGAGGAGCAGGGCTTGGCTCACCCTGATACGCTGCAATTGCCAAGCCAGACCCAGCCTTCCTCTCTCCATCCCTCCGTGGACTCCTGACTCTCACGGGAGCCTGGAACGGGAAGGAGGGGATTCCCAGAAGGCTGAGCAACAGGACCGTGGTTCCAGCTTTGCTGACTTTCCGCTGCAGAGGAAGCAGAGGAGGAGGCTGTGTAAAGCCGCTGGCGGCATCAGTCCCCCCCAGTCCTATCCCTAAGATGGTTTGTGTCTTCCTCAGGTCGCCCCCCGCCCCGAGGGACCCGGCCAGCCCCCGGGGGCTGCATCCAGCCCAGGGGCCCCATTGAGCAGGTGTACCAGGAGATTGCCATCCTCAAGAAGCTGGACCACCCCAACGTGGTGAAGCTGGTGGAGGTGAGGTGGGGGCGGGAGAGACACCGGGGAGGCCTGGCTGTGTTATTACACATCGGCATTTTCCGGGAGAGCCGCGTCACCTCTGAGAGCTTATCGCAGGGCTGAGGAGTAATTATTACTCCTGTTATTCCATGCAGTCCTTACCCCTCCTAAGACTGTCGCTCCCATTTTACAGATGAAGACATCGAGGCTCAAATGGACACTCAGGCTTGCCCTTCACTCATCTCTGTCACATTGGGGCTGGTTCTCTTTCTCCCACATATATGTGTAGTTGTAGCACAAAACAGCCACACGCACGTAAACAAATGGGTATGGCTGTGTTCCAACATAGCTTTATTTACAAAACCAGGCGGTGGGCTGGATTTGGCTGTGCACTGCAGTTCACCAGCCCTGGCTCTGGGCCAGTCGTTCTCTCACTTTGGTTTCAGGACTCGTTTGTGCTCTTAAAAATTATTGAAGAACCCCAAAAGCTTTTGCTTATGTGTGTAATATTTACTAATACTCACCACATTCGAATTTAAAATGGAGCAATCTGAAGTTATTTATTTAGGAGTCCTACTTCCTGTTAATATAAGTGATATCTTTTTATGAATAATAACTATATTATTTGAACAAAACAATGGAGTTAGAAGAGAGGCATCATTTTATTTTTTAAAATGGTGAGAATCATTGATTGGCTGCCTCCTGTGCACCCCCTACTGGGGATCAAGCCCACAACCCAGGCCTGTGCCCTGACCAGGCCTGTGATCTGGCTCATAGGTTGACCTTGAACCACTGAGCCCCATGGGCCGGGCATAGTTTTACATTTTTGCAAATTTCTGTTGTGGTTAATGTCTGGCTTGCGAGAAGAGGACTGGATTCTGGTATCTGCTCCTACTTTTTCAACCTGTTGTGATACCGCGTGTCATGCAGTTTCTGGAAAGGTGGCAGGAGTGACCAGATGGAAGCAGAGGCAATGAGAGAAGGAGAGACAGAAAGTGCTGTGGCTTGTCCAAGCTGGGAGGCATCACGTCCTGCTAGGGTTGGGGAGAAGGAGGCAGGATTTGAATTTTCTCCTTGAGGACCCCTTTAGTTGTCACCTAGGAGACGGGTGGGGATCTTATGGAACCTGAGACATTTCTGGGGGAGGAGTTTGCCCCTTCCCTTATGAAACCTTTCTGGGTGTTTTGGGCCCTTGTGGTCGTATTGTCTGCTGCTTCCTCCCGTTCACCTCTCTCTCCTCTCTTCCTCTCCCTGCTCCTGTCTCCACCTGTTCCATGTGGCTGTGCCAACAGGTCCTGGATGACCCCAATGAGGACCATCTGTACATGGGTAAGACTTGAGCCCTTGCCTTCTGCCACCCTTGCTCAGGCAGCTGTGCCTGCCGAATCGGGCCATACCCCCTGGCCCTGTCATCTCCCTCCAAGGACAGCTTCTCCTTCCCCACGCCAGCTGGGCCCCCCAGTGAGCCCCACAGAGAGCCATGCCCTGATTTGAAGCAAGAGGTGGAAGGGAGTTCTTGCTAGGACTTTGTCTGCATGTCCCATTCGCTCATTTGCAAATGTTTATTGAGCAACTGCTATATGCTGGGTGCTGTTCTAGGCACTAAGGATGCCATGATGAGTAGGAAAGATGAGGCCCTGCTTTTAGGAAGCTGATGTTCTACTTGGGGATGACAGTCAACACCGAAATAAGCCAGATAATCAACTATATGCAGCTGCTCTGAAGAAGGTGAAATAGGGTGATGGGAGAGAGAGGTGGAGGGCCCGCTTCAGATAGGAGCTAACCGTGAAGCGCCTGATTGTCAAGGGTACAGCCCTGTCACAGCTGGGGAAGAGCATTCCAGGAAGAGGGAAGGGCAGGTACAAAGGCTGGTGGGCGCTTTGTGTGTTTGAACAAAAATATGGCTGAGGCACAGTAAACCTGAGAGAATAGGTGGGATTGAGGGTGAAGGGTATGGGAGACCCTGGTGGGGCATTTGGAGCCTTGCGGTGGGAGGGGTCAGAGGGCCTGGGCACTGCACATGGAAATGGAAGCACGTGGGTGTGTCTTCAGAAGCCTCATTTAAAAAAAAAAAGAAATAGTGAGGACATTGGGCAGCCCTCAGTGTAAAGGCTGATGAAGGAACGAAGGGCAGGACTAGTTCAAAACTGAACAGCCACTGAATAGGTGATTAATAGGTCCCATGTCCAGATAATGTTTGACTTGGGTAGGCAGATAGGGTTTCTCACTTTTTAAAAAATATATTTTTATTGATTTTAGAGAGGAAGGTAGAGGGAGAGAGAAACATCAGTGATGAGAGAGAATCATTGATCGGCTCCCTCCTGCACGCCCCACACTGAGGATCAAGCCCACAACCTAAGCATCAAGCCCACAGCTGGGCTGGGCCCTGACCGGGAATGGAACCCTGAGCTCCTGGTTCCTGGGCTGATGCTCAACCATTGAGCCGCACCAGCCGGGTGTTTTTCACTTGTGAAGATGGTGTTGTGACAGGAGCCAGGCTGGCCTTTGGTATTTGATTCCACTGGTTTTGGAAATCTTTCCAGGATAACCCGTGAGCCCGTAGGCGGTATCAGCAAGGGTCCTGCGGCTGTAGAACTGACCCCAAAGGGTGAAGGACATGACCAGCATTTCTAGAGATTAGAAACGTCCCACCCACCGCTCAGCCGCAAGCGTGGTTAAACTGTGAGCGACTGAAAATAGACCTGTTTCGGCAGGCCAGCTTCCCCCACGCCCGCTGATTTATGGTGCTTGGGTGGGAGGGAGGGAGGCGCAGAAATTCACGAGGCAGTTCTTGAGACTTGAGACTTACATAACCAAGGCAGGAAAGGCCAGAGCTGAGGGACCGGCGCTTCTGTCTGTGGCTTTGCCTCCCGTGCTGCTGCGACGGCTTTTAGCCACAGTCTGAAGCCAGGGCGGATCCGGCCTGCCTCTGCTTTGCTCAGTGCTGGTTGATGAACTTAAAGATAGGAAGGGGCCCTGGGGGAGTTGAGTGCCTTTTCTGGGTAGAACTTTTAAGCCTTGCTTTTGTCTGAGGCTCTGGCTTTTGCTCCTCGGCCACCTCAGCCCTTGGAGAACTTCGAAAAATGATTTGGTTTCTTCCATACGATGATTCCAGCGTGGGCAGGTGATTCTAGAACCTCAGACAATTCCATCTCTACTTGATTATGAAACTCACTATGCTATGTTTTCACTGCCACATCATATTCCCAGTTCTGTTTGTCCAAGCAGAACAAAATTAAAATAATTATACTACGTCACTTAGTAATTCCACCTTAGGGTACATACTCAAAAGAACTGAAAGTAGTTATCCATAGAAATACTTGTACATGGATGTTCACAGCAGCATTATTCACAACAGCCAAAGAGTAGAAGCAACCCAAATGTCCATCAGCTGATGAATGGATAAACAAAAGGTGATCTGTCCCCGCAATGGAATAGTATGCAGCCACGAAAAGTAATTAAGTATTGATAAATGGTACAACATGGATGAAGGAGTTGAGGCTGCCAGACACAAAGAGACAGTGTTGTAGGACTCTCTATATTGAAAATGTCCCGAATAGGCAAATCCATGGAGGCAATGCAGATGAGTAGTTGCCAGGGGCAGTGTATACACACAACCTGTGCATGTCCTGTGTGAGTGTGAGTTCAGGAGGGCTCTGTTAGGTAGCTCGAAGTCTCGGTTTGAATTGAGAGTCAGGAAGGGTTCGAGGGCCGTCTGCCCAGAGTTTTGTGTTGGAGCAATATTACCAACTATTGCCAAAACCGGTTTGGCTCAGTGGATAGAGCGTCGGCCTGCGGACTGAGAGGTCCCAGGTTCGGATTCCGGTCAAGGGCATGTACCTTGGTTGCGGGTACATCCCCAGTAGGGGGTATGCAGGAGGTAGCTGATCGATGTTTCTCTCTCATCGATGTTTCTAACTCTCTTTCCCTCTCCCTTCCTCTCTGTAAAAAAATCAATAAAATATACTTTAAAAAAAATTACCAACTATTATTGGTCTGTAACCAGACACAGCAGCTTGGAGAACTGGGGAGGGGCTGTTGAAACCTGTTTATGCTAGTTTCTTTCTTGAATCAAAACTTTCCTAGAATTTTTAAGACCCCTGGGGCTATTCTTTGGGCTGAAGTAAATGGACACTGGGGTTGTGTCCCTTTAGACTGACAGTGTCGTCAGTCATATCCCTGGGACCCTGCCTTTCTCCTGTCTCCCTGCTTTGCTTTTTCTGGGTACTTGAGGAGTATTTGAGGGTACAGCCAGGTTGAGGACCTAGGGACCTCAGAAATCTCTGACCCTTAGCTTCCTAATGGGAACTTAGGAAAGGAGGACCTAGAGCAGCTTGGTTTAGTGGACTGTTTCTTGCTCCAGTCCCGCTGCTAGCTTCCGTGCTTCCTGGTGCTTTTAGGGGCGGTTGGGAGGAGAGGAGGATGGCGAGGAGGATGGATTTCCACTATCCAATGTAACAAGTCCCTCCTTCTCTTCCCTGCAGTGTTTGAACTTGTCAACCAAGGGTGAGTGTCCCCAGGTGATGCTGGGCTCTGCGACGGGAGAAAGCGCAGGCTGGGCGCCGGTTTTGCTTCTCATGCGTGTGTGTCGACCTTTCAGGCCTGTGATGGAAGTGCCCACCCTCAAACCGCTCTCTGAAGACCAGGCCCGCTTCTACTTCCAGGATCTGATCAAAGGCATTGAGTACTGTAAGCGGGGCCTGTGAGAGGAGTCTCTCGGGGTGTGTGTGTGTGGGGGGGGTGGGAATGGGGAGTTTCTTCTTTTCCTCCGAGAGCTGGAGGAGGTGGGTGGGAAACAGAATTGGTTGAGGAGATGCAGGGTCGGGGAAGCTGCAGAGAGCCCGCCTGTGGCCGTGCCACTGGCCGCAGAAACTCCCTGCCACACAGGAAAACTAGGAACAATGGCAAGAGTGTCCTCTTGTGGGCTCTACTTCTAGTGTCCCTTACGCTCAACAACCCAGAGAGGGGGATCCTGTCTAACTCCTGGAACCTTAGTTTTCTCATCTGTAAAATGGGAATAAAGTGTCTCTCCTCAGGAATGCCATCAGCCAGTGCACATCAGTAGTTCTGATGGGCAGGCGTTTTCTGGTTCTGGTTCTTACACATTTTGACTCTTACCCATGCCTGTCACATTAGGATTGGGTAAGCGGGAAGTCGTGAACACAGGGTTAAGCCCCAGACTGGACATTCAACATAGGAAGCTATTCCTCCTATCCCCATGTCGTTGTCGTCGTCATCATCATAATCATCATCTCCATCCACACCTACCATCCCCACCCCCACCCCCACCACAGAAATGCAGCTGGGTCTCCCAGACTCTGGGATTGGCCTCCCCTGTGGGCTAACATCCGGGCAGGCGCAGTTAGCCAAGCCCCCAGTCTTGCTTTGTGATTCACACTTCAAATCGACCTGTTCTAGTCCTCGCTGGTTTGACGAGCAGGTTGACTGTAGACTTGTGACAGTCAAATAAATGAAAATATATTCGACTGTCACAAATCTTGAGTCTTGAAGCTGCGAGCCAAGCTCCATAGAAACTCTCCATGCTCTGTCACTGGGCGACTTAGTTCCTAATTGCTGTTGGCGGTTGGTGTTTCCCTCCTCCTTTCTGAGGACGAGGGAATGTCCTTAGAGACCCTCTTTCCCCCCTATCTTTCAGCGCTGTGAGTGTCCAGCGGATCTTGGAGGGGGGATAGGCGGGGGATGGAGCTGTGGGAGAGCAGAGGGGTCCAGCCTGTCCCCACCTCTGGGCTGTGTGGGCCACATGGGACTCCTCAGGTGGTTTTCTTGCCCCTGTCCACCAACTGGTGTCTGTCCGCTTCCAGTACACTACCAGAAGATCATCCACCGGGACATCAAACCTTCCAACCTCTTGGTCGGAGAAGATGGGCACATTAAGATTGCGGACTTTGGCGTGAGCAACGAGTTCAAGGGCAGCGATGCGCTCCTCTCCAACACCGTGGGCACGCCTGCCTTCATGGCACCCGAATCGCTCTCCGAGACCCGGAAAATCTTCTCGGGGAAGGTAGGTTTGGGCCTGCCAGAGATGCTGAGTTCTGCCTGCATTTGGCTCCTCTCACTTATAAGTGGCAAAAAATCCAACTCATGATGGCTGAAACAGGGAATCTGTAAAATCACAGAGATGAGCAGAGTGCATTTGGCTTTGGGAGATGGTTAGATACAGAGATTCAAATAGGGATCCATCCCTCCATCTTAGGTCTGCTTTCCTGAGTTGGCTTCCTCCCCGGGTGGGTTGGCCATCAACAGCTCAGGCTTCTTGCTATCAGTTTACCAACCTCAGCAGAAAGACTGTTGGTCTTCTGAAAAGCTCTAGCAGAAATCCTGAAATTGCCTCTGATTGGCCCAGCTTGGGTCATGTGCCCATCCTTGTCCCAATCACTGGCTGGGGGGAAAGTAGTACTCTCATTGGTCAGTTCTGGGTCATATGCCCATCCTTGACCCAATCACTGGCTGGGGGGAAGTGGTGCTCTCATTGGTCAGTTCTGGGTCATGTGCCTATCCAGAGGCTGGGGGCAGGATCAACCCCACCTCAACTCCAATGGGCTGAGTCCAGAGAGGTGGTTCCCCAAAGGAAAGCTGGAGGAGTTGAGGCTGGACAGGCAAAGTGGTAGGTGCCCTTCACCACCGTTGTCCCCTCACACGAAGCTCCTTTTTTTTCTTGCAGGCCTTGGATGTTTGGGCCATGGGTGTGACACTCTACTGCTTTGTGTTTGGCCAGGTAACAGGGTGGGAGTGTCCTGCCTCCTGAGTGTGGCTGATTTTTATTTCCACCGTTAGATCTGAATGTGAAAAAGAATACCTTCCCAAATGTACATTATCTATATATGATAGCCATATCTGTGAAAACATGATCTTTTAAAACAGAAGGATTGGCAGAGGCTCTTAAAGAGGTTGTAAATAATTGATAGATTTAGGGCAAGGACAGCAAATTCTGCACTCTCCCCACTCCAAAACCGAGACAGACATCACTAATCAGTAACTGCACTTTTTCTCCGGAGCCCAACTCTGCTTTGATGTTCTCAACAGTGTCCCTAGAAGCTGTTTGCTGGAGGCACAGAATTGGAGTGGAAGTTAAAATCCATTTGACATTTTTAATTTAGGGAATACTGCTGTTTTCTTTTTTGTCCTTTTTTAATAGTATTGATATTTAGGGGCTTCTATTTTTTAAAGTAATGTTTTATTGATTTATGGAGAAAGGAAGGGAGAGGGGGAGAGAGAAACATCAACGTGAGGGAGAAACATTGATCAGCTGGCTCCTGACACACCCTGACCAGGGATCAGGCCTGCAACCTGAGCACATGCCTTGACTGGGAATCAAACTGGCAACCAAACCGGCAACCTTTTGGTGCACAGGACAACGCTCAACCCACTGAGCCACAACAGCCAGGGCTAGGGCTTCTCTATTTTTAACTCTGAAGTTCGGGTTGATTATGTGAGCTGTAAAAGCATGGATTTTCCCTCTTTGTGAGTTTGTGCTCCTGTTGAGGAAAACTTAAGAAACTGGTCATGTTTTAATTTAGGGAATACCAGCTTTTGGTATTCCCTAAATTAAAAATGCCAAATGGATTTTAACTTCCCCTCTGAGGACTCAGGGAGTTTGTAATCTCCTCCCCTTACCCCAACATTTAATCAGAAAGTTTTAATCACATAGCAAAAGTTGAAAGAATTATACAGTAAGTACCCATGCAGCTGCCACCTGGATTCTACCATAAAGAATCTTGCTATATCACCTGTCTATCCATCCTCCGTCTTTTTTTAAAAATATATATATTTTGATTTTTTTACAGAGAGGAAGGGAGAGGGATAGAGATTTAGAAACATCGATGAGAGAGAAATATCGATCGACTGCCCCTAGAACCAAGGTACATGCCCTTGACCAGAATCGAACCTTCAGTCCACAGGCTGACGCTCCATCCACTGAGCCAAACCAGTTAGGGCTGTCATATTTTGTTATATATTTCAAAGTTACCAACATCTCTACACTTCTAAATGTTTCAGGGTGTAATCATTAGGTAGAGCTCACTGTTTATTAGTGCTTTCCCCCTCCCCCCTTTTTTGGGTTAAATTTACATACAGTGAAATGTACAGATCTCAAGTGTACTATTTAAGGACTTAAATATGCACCGGTGTAATCCAAACTGCTATGTCAGTGCTCTTGATGAACTCATTGTCCTTGGACAGGCGTGGACCAGGTCCCTTTCTGAGACTTTCCCCAACCTTCTAAGCAATCTCATAATGGTTGCCTTTTCCCGGGCTCCTGGGTCAGGCCTCCTCTGCTGGGTGAGAGCGAGGATTTGTCAGCCGGCAGGCAGGTGGGGAATGACCAGTCTGCGGGATCAGCCTCGTCGAGGCTGACATCCCAGCTTTGGACTTGCCAGGCAGGACCTGGCACCTCTCTGAGTTTCTCTTTTTCTCTCCTGTCCAATGAGAATAATACTTATCATTCCTTATGGCTGCTGAGAGGATCGACAGAAACCATTCAAGTACTCATTAATTCAACACGTGTTTATTGAGCCTCCTCTCTCTGTGCCAGGCAGTGGGGAGACAGCAGTGAGCAAGACAGGCGGAAACGCCAGGCCTCTTGGAGCTGATGTTCCAGTGCAGGAATTAGATAACATACACACACACACACACACACACACACACGTAATAAGATGCCAGGGATAAGCGCTATGATGAGAAGGCCAGGGGTGGGGTGGGGCTGTCTGCTTCAGACAGGAGCTCAGGAAGGCCTCCCTGAGAAGTGCACTTGGATTTGACACCGGAATGATGGGAGACAACAAGCCAGGCCAGTGTTGGTGGGGAGAACATTCCAAGCAGAGGGAACAGCCAATGGAAGGGTGGTCTTGAGACACGTCAGTACCAAGCCTGGCCCGGACTAAGCCCTGGCCAGTCCCTGCTGTTTCTGTGACGACCTCTGAGTTGTTCTTGGAATCATCATTGTTCACCTAGGAGGTGGGTGAGGAGGAGTGTGTGGGGAACTGCCCTTTCCTAGAGCAGACCACGGGGCTGTGTATTTCTCTGTTGTGTGTGACCCGTGCGGAGTGATGCCAGCACAGGGCCGCCTTTGCAGGACCGGCGTGCCAGCCACTGACGGCCGCTCTGACCTCTCTTCGCAGTGCCCGTTCATGGACGAGCGGATCATGTGTTTACACAGTAAGATCAAGAGTCAGGCCCTGGAATTTCCAGACCAGTGAGTACCGCCCGGCTGTCCTGAGTCACCTGCCCTGAGCCCTGCGTGGTCCTGCGTACCTGGCTTTCAGACTCCTGACGTGCCTCTCACCCGCAGGCCCGACATCGCGGAGGACTTGAAGGACCTGATCACCCGCATGTTGGATAAGAATCCCGAGTCGAGGATCCTGGTGCCGGAGATCAAGGTACCTGGGGGCCACACTGCTGCCCCGTGGAGTGTGTGCCGGCGGCTTGGCCTGCGTCGTCCTCTGCTTGGAACTGTTTGGCTCGACCCCGCCTTGGCCAGGCCCCTCGCCTCACATCCACAGCGTCAGGCCCTCCTTGGCACCGCTGCCCTCCCATGCACAGGAGGAGGGGGCAGGAGGAGCATTTGGGGTTTGTGTTGATGTGATTGTGTAAGTGGGATCTGCTGCCAGCTGAGCAGCTCGCACTCGATTGGCTTGGGCTGATGGCATCCACCCTCCCTGGACCCGACCGACCGGGGCCTCTCTGTGCTCCACACCCTGGCTGCCGAAGGCCTGGGCCCTTGCCTCGACCTTGCCCATCCCTTTTTGAGAAATTGCAGGGAGGGTGGGAGGAAGTTAGTGGACAATTTGACCCCTCTCTCCACCCTGGCCTGCTGAATTCCACCCTGTTCCAGAAAGCACTGTTAGGAGAGACCTTCCTCCCCTACACACACACACTCACCCCCAATACCCCAGTCACTGCCACACGCACACATCTGGCTCGTTAGGAAATCTACAGATTTGCTTCATGAACCCCTATGCAAAATAGTATTTGAATAGGGGGAAGCCCAAAAAGTTACCGATGAGGGCTTAGACCCTAGGGGTGTGTAGGAGGGGCCAGGCCCCTGCCTGGGTCCTCTCTGTCTTGTGCCCTTCCAGCTGGTCTGTGGTCATTGTGCCGCCCCGAACCTCTGTTTGCCCTTCTGTAAAATGGGGAGGATGCTGCCTGCTCCGAGTTGAGCTTTCCAGGCATCAGGAAGAGATGCTGAGGAGTGATGGGTGCTCCTCGGGCAACTCCAGGTGGCAGATGCCAAATGGCAGTCACTTCTCCAAGACCTGGGGCAAGATGGAAAATCCGGTCCGTGCACATCCCACCTCATAGCTCCCTCCCATTCTCTCTCCCTCGTCACCTCCACGTTTCCCACCATCTCGCTCCCTGCACCCTCTGCTTGGCTTATTGGCTTTCTTGCATGCCTGGCCTCCGGCCACTGCCTCTCCCCTCGTGCACCCCTCCCCTGGCTCCGCTGTCCCGCCTCTGGGAGCCAGCCCTCACCGCTCCTGTCATTCGTTGAAGCTGCACCCCTGGGTCACGAGACATGGGGCGGAGCCGTTGCCGTCGGAGGACGAGAACTGCACGCTGGTCGAGGTGACCGAAGAGGAGGTCGAGAATTCGGTCAAACACATTCCCAGCCTGGCGACCGTGGTAAGGCGGGACGAACCACTGATCAAGAGCAGGGACAGAGTCACTGGGGCCGGAGGTGGATGCTGCCAGGACAGGCTGAGACTCGGGCAGGCGTCTGAGAAGCAGACGCTGGGCCTGAACGTCGGGGGACAGCTGGCTCTGCCCCCAACCCACTGCCACCAGCCTCTGGGCCTTGGGCGCATGTCAGGCCAGGTGTCCGTATTTTCTGGCCTCGGTTCTCTCTGCAGCCGGGTCCCTATGTGCCGTACAGAGGTAACCCCGCTCCCAGGATCCCGCTGCCCCTCCCAGAATTCCTGCTTCCAGAGCATGTCTGGAACAGGAGAAGAAAGACCAGGGCGGGTGCCAGGGATGGAGCTGGAGCCGAGGGCTATGGGCCAGGATTTTCACCTGGTGCGTCTCCAGTCTCCAGAGCCAACGGCTTAGCTCATCTCTAGTCTGCCGTGTGCCCATCTTCCGACTTAGGAGGGTGCGGGTTTGATCCCGAGTCACCAGCCACTTTTATGGCCTCACGCTTGCATCCTCACCTAGGAAGAAGGAGCCAGAATGTGGAGTCCTCAGGCTCAACCCAGAGACTCTGGGAGTTACCCACTTGCCAGCCCTCTACCCAACAGGGTGCCTGGCTCCAGGTGGGAGACCAGGACCCTCAGGGACCCAGATCCAGGCATCAGTCCTGTGACAGAGTCCAGCAGGCCACCCTCCATGGCCACTTCCAAAGCCCTGGGCTGCGTTGGCCAGCACTGGCCCCAGTAGACAGGCAGGGCCCTGGGTTCTGGGTGGGGCCTCAAGTGACTACCCCGGTAGGAGCCCAGATGCTGGCTCCTTCACTCCAGCTTTGCACCTCTCCCCTCTGCTTCCTCACACACTTTCTCCTTCTCCCAAATCCTGAGCCCCTTAACCGGCATCCATTCACATCTTCCTCCTCCTCCTCTTCCCCCACCTGGAGCCTCTGCATGATCTTCACTGTTAAAAACACCCACGCCCACTCACTCTCATCTACTCACTGCACCCACGTCCTGTGCCCATAATGGAGCAGGCGGCTGGCGTCGGACCCCAGTGCCCACCATGGGTGATTCTGTTCCAGGCTTGGGACGTTCTTGGGAGTAGGTGTCTGCCCCTGAGTCTGAACCAGTCAGGAAGCACTTGTGAGGTTTCTTAGGCCTGTGCTGGGAGCAGGGATACCATGATGAATAAAATCAACATGGCATGTGCCATCTTGTAGGAGCACACAACCAACAAATAGATGTACTGTGTAACTGAGGGGCCTCGAGATATATCCCGAAGAGGGGACATGGGCCAGGTGATGGGTTGAGAAGGCCACCTGGAAGGAATGACTGCGCTGAGAGGTGTGGGAAGCACCTGCAGGATTTGAATTGGGGGCAGCATGGAAAGTCCCATGTGGAGAATGGACTTTGCGGATGTTTTCTTGGTGCTTATCACTTGGGCAGGCGTGTCTCCTTGCCTAAAATGCAATCCCCTGAGAAAAGGCCATTTCTGCATGTTGCTGGTTGGGGATATGCAATAGTATAGTCACTGTAGAAAACAGCCTGGCAGTTCCTCAAAACATTAAAGCTAGTTTCCATGTGATCCAAGAATTTCATTCCTGGGTCTACACCCAAGAGAAACGAAAACATTTTGTATGGAAAACATGTCCACACAAAAACTTGGATACGTGTTCATAGCAGCATTACCCATAACTAGAGGCCCAATGCATGAAGATTCATGCAAGAATGGGCCTTCCTTCCCCTGGCTTCCTTGCACCACCTTCACTCTGGCCCGGAGCCGTTTTTCTGCCCTTTCTCTGGCCTAGAACCACCTTTCCGCCTTCCCACACTGCCCAGAGGCCTGGAGCAGTGAGGGTGGTGTGGAACACCTGTGTCGTCACCATGGTTGCTCGGCGCCTGTGTATGCAGATTAACCTGCCATCTTTGTTGGGTTAATTTGCATACTCACTTCTGATTGGCTGGTGGGCATCGCAAAGGTTTGGTCAATTTGCATTTTTGTCTTTTTATTAGTGTAGATAGCCAAAAAGTAGAAACAGCCACAATGACCACCAATTGATAAAATAATAAAGAAAATGTATATCCATGCATAGGAATATTATTCAGCCATGAAAAGGAATGGAATACAATACAGCATATTATAAATCTCAAAAACATTATGCCAAGTGAAAGAAACCAGCTACAAAAGGTCTCATGTTGTGTTGTTCCTTTTACATGAAATGTCCAGAAGAGACACATTCAGAGACAGAGAGCAGATTGCTGTATGCCAGGGACTGGGAGACCAGGGATGTGGGGAGTGACTGCTGATGGGGGCAGGTTTCTTTGTAGGGTGATGGAAATGTTCTGAAATTATAGAATGGCAATACAGACATACTAAAAACCATGCCGCCGAAACCAGTTTGGCTCAGTGGATAGAGTGTCAGCCTGTGGACTGAAAGGCCACAGGTTCGGTTCCGTCAAAGGCATGTACCTTGGTTGCGGGCACATCCCCAATAGGGGTCGTGCAGGAGGCAGCCAATCTGTGTTTCTCTCTCATCGATGTTTCTAGCTCTCTATCCCTCTCCCTTCCTTTCTATGGAAAATCAACAAAAAATATATATATTAAAAACAACAACATAGAATTGCACCCTATAAAATGTTGAGTTTTATGCCATAGGAATTATGTTTTAACTTTTAAAAAGTACAACCCCCTTATCCCTGGAAAGCAATAGTTGGGTTTTGTTGGTGTGGTCATAGAGGGCTTTCACCGAATGTAGAGGCCTGGTCTTGCAGACGGGCAGGTCGATGAGCCAGGAGGGCATGTCAGCGATGGCTCAGGTGAGACACGGCCCAAGGCAGGCCAGCTCTCCTGGAGCACAGGGTCCCAGGGGTGGGCAGGCCAAGACTCGATTATGACCTGACTTAACATCAGACCGAGGAGTTCGGACCTTCTCTTGCTGGCAGCCAGGGAGCCATGGGAGATGTTGGGAGTGGACCAATCAGAATTGGTGATGGCTTTGGCTGCTGTATCCCAGATGCTGCCCAATGTCTCCCAAAGGCCACAAGCCCTGGGAGCCGACAGAGACCTGGGGGAGGAGGAGGAGAGAGTTGGCATGAGGGAGGATGCTACCTGGACTCCCACCGCCTGGTGGCTGAGCCTCCTCCTCTCCCCTTCAGATCCTGGTGAAGACCATGATTCGAAAACGCTCCTTCGGGAACCCGTTTGACTGCAGCCGGCGGGAGGAACGCTCGCTGTCAGCGCCCGGAAACCTGCTCAGGTGAGTGTCCGCCCGCCGTCCTGCGGTGGGTAGCCCCGTGCAGCCCACTCTGCCCGGGCCCATCCCTGGAGCGGTTCCAGCCAGAACGACCCAGACCTGGCCACACTGGGGAGGCCAGAGCAGCCTGGACCCCCTGGCTTAGCCGGCCGCCTTGTGCTCACAGCGTACCCACCCAGAAGTTTTGCCTTTCTCAGGGGAGTTTCACGTTAACTGGGGGGCTCTTGACAATCAGAAAGCACTTCTGTGGCCCCGAAGCAGGCATGCTTGATGGAGTATTCAGCCCTGTGCTGGGTGAGCAAGCCAGCGTTCCCCATGAGGGACCCTCCGTGTCTCGGCAAAGCAGTGTCCTCATAATCGTCTTGGCAACAGCTCTGCCAAGCTGGTATTTGGAGTCTGAGCGTCCCAGGGGTGGGGGACGGGCATCCCCATGGATTCCCACCTGTCCCTTCTCACTTCCCTTTTCCCTCCCCTCTGGCGATTCCAGCAAAAAAACAACCAGGGAATGGGAGCCCCTGTCTGAGTCCAAGGTAAAGCCTGCCTGCCTGCGCAGTAGCCTCTGCCGGGGCCGGGGGGCGGGGGCAGCTGCAGAGCACGGGCATCCCCACCCTGGTGGGCGGCGGACACGCCTTGCTGCTGCGCCCAGCCTCACCTTGGGCCTCTGGACCCAGGCTGAACAGGAGGGCGCCAGGGGCTGGGACCCGACGGCGGGCATGCATGTGAGCTGGGGCTGCAGGTGCATGGCGCTGCACCCGGAATGCCCGTGAATTCACTCCGGTCCTGTGACCCAGCCGGGCACCCTCCTATGCTCAGGACCTGTCAGTGGCATTGGGGCTCTGTCCCAGGGCCCCGTGGCTGCCCCTGCTCTGGGTCGACCAGGCATGCTGTATCTGTGGCTCTGCCTGCTGCCTCTCCAGCATCCGCCCTTTCTCTACTGGTTAAGACCTAGAAAGTAGGTCCCTTTACCGCCTGCTGCAAAGTTGTGTAAGAGCCCTCTGCCCCCAGGGAGGGTGTGGGCCATCCCTCTTCCAAAGGCAAACCCAGGTCAGTGTTAGCACCTCCTAGGACAGGTGAGGATGTCTGTCCCTGTAAGACCGACATGACAAATGGCACCTTTTCTGCCACTCAACCCCTAGTGCCTGGCAGGGTAGCAGTTCTTTCCATCGAGCCTGACCCACCACCTCAACCTCAACTGGGAGCTCTATGCAGCCATTTCTGTGGCTTAAATGCAGCTTTATTGACATATAATTCACATACCATACAATTCACCCATTTAGAGTGAATATTTCAGTGGTTTTTATTTTTTATTGTTTAATTTAATACACACACACACACTTTTATTGATTTCAGACAGGAAGGGAGAATGAGAGAGAGATAGGAACATCAGTGAAGAGAGGGAATCATCGATTGGCTGCCTCCTGCACACTCCCTATTGGGGAGCAAGCCTTGGCATGTGCCCTGACCAGGAATCGAACCGTGACCTCCTTGTATGTAGGTTGACACTCAACTACTGAGCCATGCTGACTGGGCATTTTTCTTTTTCTTTTTCTTTTTTTTTTTTACTTATGATTTGAAAGAGAGACCCATGTTTTGTTCCACTTATTTACATATTCATTGTTTATCCTCGTATGTGCCCTGACCAGGGAATGAACCCGCAACCTTGGCATATTGGGATGATGCTCCAACCAACTGAGCTACCCAGCCAGGGTCCAATGTTTTGTTTTGTTTTAAATATATTTTATTGATTTTTTACAGAGAGGAAGGAAGAGGGATAGAGAGTTAGAAACATCGATGAGAGAGAGACATTGATCAGCTGCCTCCTGCACGCTGCCCACTAGAGATGTGCCCGCAACCAGGGTACATGCCCTTGACTGGAATCGAACCTGGGACCTTTCCGTCCACAGGCCGACGCTCCATCCACTGAGCCAAACCGGCTTCGGCCCCAGTGGTTTTTAATATGTTCACAGAGTTGTGGAGCCGCCCAGCTCCTCCATTCCCCAGCAACCACTCAGCTGCTTTTAGCTTCCGTGGGTTTGCCTATTCTGGATATTTATGTAAATGGAATCACACAGCATGTAGCCTTTTGTGCCTGACTTTCTCATGCAGCATCATGTTTTCAAGGTTCATCGGTGGTGTAGCAGGTGTCAGTGCCTCGTTCCTTTTTACGGCTGAGAAATACCTCATTGTGTGGAGAGACCACGTTATATTTATCTATTCATCTGGTGATGAGCACTGTTTGGCTACCACGAATGAGTAATGCTGCGATGAAGTGTCAGCTTTCAAGTGTCAGCTTTGTCTTGTTAGGAATTGGCTTAGATGAAATGTATTGGCCACCCATGCATAGAAGTCGGGGCTTATATGGTAATGTAGGAGGAATGCTTGTTTGGGGGTTATTTATGCTTCTCTGGGGCATTGAAAGCGGCAGTTGGCGATCAACGCCAGTTGTCACCAGCCTGCGAGGCTGCCTCAGTCCCTGCCGCATGTTCCCATATGTCCCTCGTGCAGAAGCATAATGGGCTGGCCTTCCTCTTCTCAACCTCAGTTTTAGGGTTTGCTTCCCATCTGTGTTCAAGACTGTCGTTTTTAGTCTTCTTTTTTTTTTTAACTTCAAGTATAACACTTCCATGATTGGCTTAAAAAAAAAAATTATATATATATATATATATATATATTATTGATTTTTTACAGAGAGGAAGTGAGAGAGTTAGAGTTAGAATCATCGATGGGAGAGAAACATTGATCATCTGCCTCCTGCACACCTCCTACTGGGGATGTGCCCGCAACCAAGGTACATGCCCCTGACCAGAATCGAACCCGGGACCTTTCAGTCCACAGGCCGATGCTCTATCCACTGAGCCAAACCGGTTTCGGCTAGTCTTTTATTTCCAATGAGATCAAAATTGCAAGACATCAGCAGACTGAAATGGGTCCAAAGGGCTTCGCTGCCCCTTTATTTTCTCATCTGCAATCCCAGCAGCACCTGGGGTTACCTGCCCCCCCTCAGCCCACAGGTGGGATGTTTGGTTGCCCAAAAGGTCCAGCGCTCTAGACCTGTAAGGCTTAGTCAGTCATTGGAGGTTTGGTCCCAAGTCCCATCTGCAGCAAGACACAGGGCCTGCTTGGGCATCGGGGGACAGCCGCCTCCTCCCCAGGAGACTTGACCCTCTTGTTTGGCGGAGGCCTATAGCCAACGAGTGATTTTTACTCAAAGAGGGTTTCCCCCTAGGAATGTTCGGGCAGCACCTTTCCCCTTCCCCAGTGTGGGGGCTGCTTCCCTTCTGGCCAGCGGCACAATGGACGCGAGCTCTGTGTGAGAAGCGCAGCGGCTTCCCTCAGAAGGGCAGCTTTGCCTGATGGTGTCGGGGGGATTGGGCCTCTGCTGAGGGATTTCCCGACACATCCCCATCGCTCCCCCCTTGTCCGCCACCCCGGGCCGCTCTGGCTGCGGTGCTTCAGGATCTGGCTCTGCCGGGACGAAGGACACCTTTCCTCCCACCCACACGGTCCGCTCCGGTTCCTCACATGGCCCGGAGGGGGGCCCCTCTCTCTGCCAGCGGCACCCCTTAGGCCTGTTGGCCGGGGCAGTGCTGTTTTCTTTTGACAGCTGGTTCCCAAAGGCTGGCTGTGTGCCAGGCCAAGCCCAGGCGGTCCTCACTGTCCCCCAGAAGTTCACCTGGTGACGGGAGACACGTGTCATGGTTCCTGCCCTGCAAGAGCCTGTGGCCGAAGGGGCGGGGGGTCCAGATAGCAAACACTCCCGGTGAACACACTGCGGAGTGGGGCCCAGGCAGTACTTGTCTGTGCCGCGATTTTAGGTGTCACGCAGACAGGCTTGCAGGCGTTTTTGTGGTTCCTTGCCATTGTTGGTACATGACGCTGGTTTTCCATTTACCGAGGTAATCCAGTCTCCTTTGAAAATTGTCTCCAAGGCCCTTTGGGACTGGGCTAGGCTGTTCGAGATTAGATCCAGCCAGTGGTTCTCAACCTTCCTAAGGCCGCAACCCTTTAATACAGTTCTTTATGTTGTGATCCCCAACCATAAAATTATTTTTGTCGCTACTTCATAACCGTAATTTGCTACTGTTATGAATCGTAATGTAAATATCTGTGTTTTCTGATGGTCTTAGGAGACCCTGCTAGCTGTTCGCGACCCACAGGTTGAGAACCGCTGGATCCAGCTCTTTGGGGCTGGGCTCAACTCTTCTGTAGAGTAGCCCTCCCGGGACTAGCTCCTGCCCTGAGCTGGGCGGGCTCTTTGGGAGTGGGCGTGGCTCTTTGGGGCTTCTCTGGGCTCCTGGGGTGAGGCTCCGTAATTTGGGACTGGGTTCAGCTGTTTGGGAATAGGCTCCGCCCCTTAGGACTAGGTTTAAAGAAAAGAAAGAGAAAATCGTGTCTAAGCGAGAAAAGAGGAGGAGAGAATCTAGAAGAAGAGGTTGTGTAAATACTTTGGACCTGGAGGTGCTGGCTCCGGGCTGTGCCAGCACTGCCCGCTCTTAACCTTGGCTTTCTGTTTGGTGAGCAGGAAGCGCGGCAGCGAAGACAGCCTCCAGGGGCCCGACCCGCCCCTCGCCGGGGAGGAGGAAGTGCTCTTGTGAAAGGCGGTCGGCGTGTGGAGAGTTGGGGGCCCGTGGGCCCTGGCCACCGAACTCGCATGCATCCTCTGCGGCCAGACGACGCAATGGAGTAGCTGCTGGCGCCCGTGACCTCGCATGCTGGTGTCTCACCTCCAGGGCTACGCACCCTGCGTTTCCATAGCAGCATGTCCTACAGAAACCGAGCACGTGTGTAGAGCCTTGCCGTCATCTCTGGTTTTTTTTTTTTCTTCCTTTGTTGTTTTAAAGGGGACAGTACACACCCACCCACAAAACACTCCATGACATTGACCTTGGCCGCTGGCTGGCTGAACAGGCAAGTGGGAGGACTTGCAGACCCAGAGCCACATGCATTTTGGGCCAGTTTGCTTTTTAAAACGTTTTTATGCCAAAAGTCCTTCGTTGGGAACCCGGGACCACGTCAGATATCCTGAGAGGACGTGTGTGTGGGGGCTGAAAATCGTGAAGCACGGGCTGAAAACTCAGAAGGCATGGCCCGCGGCCACAGAGTGGGTGAGTTGCTGTGTTGGAAAGGGAGAAGAGTGGACGAGACTTCTCATGCAAACCCCAAACCTAAAACCACACCACCTTCCAGAACCGTGGACTCAAGGCAGCGAGGCAGGGCTAGCCCTCAGTCACTGCGGGGAGCTTTGATGCAACCTATTTGTAAGAAGGACTTGAACATTTTTTTATTTTTACTTTATTTTTATGTGTGACTGGAATTGCCAGAAAAACAGAAAGGGCTTGATGGTGCATTGTGTCACAGAGGGGATTGACAGCCCCAAAGGGCATTGGTGTGGTGGTGGTGGTGGTGGTGGTGGTGGTGGTGGTGGTGGTGGTGGTGGTGGTGGAAGTTTCGGGTAAAGGACTTGAATGCATTCGGGGCGGCAGCTCAGCTCTCTTAGCAAATCTCTCGTTCAGTTACAAAAACATCAGGGTGAAATCCTCTACTTCCACGGATACTACATGGCTTAAGAGCGAACAAACAAGCAAAAACGGCCACTTCTCCAACGAGACGGAACGCCAGAGCAGTTCAGAAACCACTTAGACCTTCCAGGATCTAGTCCCCGACTTCGGGCGTGTGATGGGAGTTATAACCCATGGAACCCGCGCTTGTATATTAGCAGCTTAGCGTGTTTTATAGCCTGTAATTCTAGACACGGAACGTTTTGTTCTCTTCTTAAATACTAGCTGAGTGTTGTCGTTAGTGAAACAGTTTATCCAGTTTCCGGAGGAGGGCCGGTTAGGAAATAGTTTCGTTCGAGCGAGACACAAACGATCACCTGTAGCAGCAAAGCTCTGTTAGGATCGACACGCGGGGAGCCCTGGGCGCCCCCTTAGAGAAGGCGGTAGGGTTCCAGAGCCCTCCTCAGGGCCCACGGAGCCGGGGCTTGGCACGGGACCTTCCCTCTTGCGGTCAGAAGTCTAGAAAGGAAATGTTGATCTTTTTTAACCTTTATCTGATATTGAGAAACGGGGTTTCAGTACAAGCAGGACTTCTTCCAGAGCCACACGTGGGTGAGTGTGAAGGTCAAGAGTTAGGAAAACTGGGAGAGCTTTGTCCTGGGAGGCTCCTGGTGCTTGGCGGAACCGGGGGGAACACTACATGCTTTCTGTCGTTTCTGTGTAGTGGCCTTGGTGTGAGGACATTTTGCAGAGAAAGAGAGAGAGAGAGAAGCAAGGACTAGTGCCCCTGCCCAGCGCATTCTTAGATCCCAGGCATTCTTGGCATCCGTAGATCTTGAATGTAAGCTCTTGACTGTCAGGTAGCCAGTCTTTTCTCGTGATCATATAACAATAGCACAGAATGAGGAACTGCTGGTTTCCAGAGACCAAAGCCTGCCTGTCTGATGGAGGGTCCTCTTGCCTGCTTGCTTGCTTGCTTTTTGTAACCTACTATTTCCTCCTGCCCTCCCTGCTATGCTTGTTTCAGTGTCTGGGCCCCACCCTTTCCGGGAGCAGATGGGGCCTGGGGGTGGTTTGCAGTAAGCACCTCGCAGTGGCTGAAGTCAGCCGGGCCTCAGTGTTTGTCTCAGCCTGTTCGTGTGGACTCCGGCCTGGCGGGTGGCTCGCCCCACGCAGAGCTTCTGCAGAACTCCGGTGTTTACACAGCCGCATCGGGCAATGCCGTCTCTCCCCACGACACTCTGGTGGCAGGTTTCACATGTGGAATGCCAGCCATTAGGCAGCGCCCAGCTATTGGGGGAGGCCCAAGTTCATAACTTATTATTATTATTATTATTATTTTTTTTTTTAAACAAAGAAACACCAAAGAAAGCTGTGGAAAGGAACTGGCCGCCATCCCCAAAAAGCCTAAGTAGAGAGGGCTGTACCATGAGGTGTTAACTACCGCTCCTTGGAGCACAAACACTGGTTTTTCAAAAGCCAGCTCTCAGGAGAGGGGAAGCCGCTCGGAGCAGCGGTTTCACGTGAGCCAAAAGGCCGCCGGCCGCTTCTCCCGTCGCTGGCTCCTCTGCGGGACCAATTTGGTGTAAGCAACCTGGGGCCTGTATCCGGGCCTTGAAGGAAGCACAACTTTGCCATCTTTTCCTCTGCCCTGTTGTACACTCCCCCCTTCTCCCGCCCCTCTATTCCACTGGCTTCCCAGTGGCTCCCGTAAAGCCTTATCTAGCCCCTGGTCAGCACTGGGGGCCCAAGAGGCTGTCTCCCCGCTAGTCTGGCCTTTCCTGTGACTTAGGGCTCCTGTCCTCAAAGCCTCTCTGGACCAAGGAGGCGAATAACCTGTGCATTTGGACACAGAGGTTCGGCCTGTCACTCTCGCCCATCTTCCAAAGGGGAGCCTCGCGTTGCCAGGGCGGAAGAACCACGACCTCCACTAATTTCTAAGGTGCTAGGGAAGGTTCCAGGGTCGTCGGTCCCCATCTTCCCTCCAGCTTTACGGGCCGAGTTTCGTGGGACTGCTGACTTTTCTATTCTGTGATTGATTTACTGCCCGATGTTTCTGTTTCATTCCTGATCCTTTCTACTATGCATTTTCCTTTTATCAGGTGTACAAAGTTAAATACTGTGTATTTATCACTTAAAAAGACATGAACTTGAGGGGGGGGGGGATAAGCCTTTGGTGTTTTTCCACAGATGTTGAAGCTTCTCTGTAAACTTGAAATAAACAAGCCAAAACGGTGCGAAGCCAGCGTCCTTGGGATTTTTCTGTTGGCCGTTAGATTAGCAACGCTCTAAGGCAGCGGTTCTCAACCTGTGGGTCGCGACCCCGGCGGGGGTCAAATGACCAAAATACAGGGGTCGCCTAAAGCCATCAGAAAACACAGATATTTACATTACGATTCATTAACAGTAGCAAAATTATAGTTATGAAGTAGCAACGAAAATAATTTTATGGTTGGGGGTCACCACCACATGAGGAACTGTATTCAAGGGTCGCGGCATTAGAAAGGTTGAGAACCACTGCTCTAAGGACATTTGTCCTTACATCTGTTTTCCTTCCTTTGGTCGACGTGAGATCAAATGCCAGGTCAAGGCTAATGTATCCAGCATCGTGTTACTCATCCCTAATTTAAGCATGTCCTGGTGTCTTGCTCAGAATGCGGTCCCCAGACCAGCAGTGTCAGCTGCACTGGGAAGTGGGTTGGAAATGCAGACTCCCGGGCCCCACTTACCCAGGATCCCCAGGTGGCTGGTCTGCGCTGAAGTTTGAGGAACAGGGCTCTAGCAGGCAGGCGAATATTTATTTGATTTTTCTGGTGGAGGTCAAACAAGTGAGCGGCTACAGGAGCCGTTTTCATGAGACATCAAACACCCCAGTGGGTAGACATGCTACGTGACATTTCACTAGGTAGGTATTGCCCCATTTTATGGTCATCGCCTTTGCCCAAGCTTGTTGGCAAAGTCAGTGTTTTAATTTTTTTAAAATATATTTTATTGATTTTTTACAGAGAGGAATGGAGAGGGATAGAAAGAAACATCGATGAGAGAGTGACATCGATCAGCTGCCTCCTGCACGCCCCCTACTGGAGATGTGCCCACAACCTAGGTACATGCCCTTGACCGGAATCGAACCTGGGACCTTTCTGTCCGAAGGCCGACGCTCTATCCACTGAGCCAAACCGGTCTCGGCGGCAGAGTCAGTGTTTTACAGCATTTCCACCAGTGACAGTTCTCATGGCGTCCGGAGACTGTTTTGGAACGAATGGTTTCTCTGGACTAGAGGCTGAGGGCGCTTGCCTGGCTCTGCACCTCCGTTTTCTGTTATCAAAGGCAGCAGCTGCGGTCTGGAAGCTTCCTGTTCCGTCACTGCAGAAATGCAGTGCTGAGATGCTGGCCTCTAAGAGCCAAAAGCAGGTGTTCCCATTAAAGCCACTGAGAGCACGGGAGCGGATGGGCCTGCTTAGTTTGCAATAAGCACCTTGCGGTGGTTAAATGGAATCGGATGAAAGCTAAAAGAAGGCACACAGGTGCATCACTTTGCAAAGTTGTAGGGGTTTCAAAGACTCCCGGAAGTCCGTTTCGGATGCAAGGACCCTTACTTGAGAGCCAGTGCCACCAAGTGGGGACGTAGCTGAACCAAAAGATGACATGAATAAAATAAGCACAGCCATTACCCCAATTGGCCCTAGCATTCTGTATTAGATGGAGGCTAAAAGGAGTTTCCTCCACTCCAGTAACCATCACTCCTTAGCCTGTAAGGTTAGAAGGCATTCCTAAGAATCCCAGCTCCATTTGAGCTGTGGCTTTAAGTGGGCATTTTTTTTAAAAAAGGTAGCATGAATCAGATTTTTTTCAGAGGTGTTCAGTAAACTTTTTTTTAAAAAAAATGTTTTTGATTTTAGAGAAAAAGGGAGAGAGAGAAACATCAATGAGTGAGAAACATCAATTTGGCTGCCCCCTACATACCCCTACTGGGGATCAAGCCTGCAACCTGGGCATGTGCTCTGGATGGCATTCAACCCACTGAGTCACACCAGCCAGGGCCAGTAACCGCCCCCCACCCCAAAGTAAGAAAAACCCAAGTTGGTCATTTGCCCAACAGAAGCAGAGCCCCTTAAAAATAAACTCCTCCAGTGCTTGGAAACGAATGCATCACAAGGGGGAGAGCGAGCTGCTTTCTTTAGGGAGACCTTGAACACCTGGTGCAGAATGAAGTCAGTGCGAAGGCTAGACTAGAAATAGCTTCGTTAACATTTCACACTAGTGGCGACGGAGGTGGAGGTGGTGCTGGTGCTGCTTCTGGTTGGAAGCTTCTGGAAAGCAAATGGGGTGAGGGGAAGAGAAGCCCTTGTCATGTTACTTAAGATCGTGCCCCCTAAAGTGTATATAGTGCCGTCATATTAGGGAAAATGTAATCACGGGCCAGGCAAGTTGTCCCTAGAGAAAAGAAATCTTGTCAATTCTGCAAGAACACAGTCCGGTGAAGATCAAAATCCTTGATGAAGATCAAAATTCTTAAGAGAAAGTGGGGGGGGGGGGGAGCACCTAGGCTCCAGCAACAGACTGAGCACAATGGGCTGGGACAACACTCGGATTTACTAGGGGAGGAGAGAGGAACATCTTAGCTCGTGCTAGGAAACCACGCAGACGGAGATTAAGAAAATCATTTGCTTTAATGTTTGGTCCTGTCATCTCAACATACCTCTTCTCAGAAAGAGAGCAACACTAACTCCGCCTCGCGATCACGCGGACAAAGTCTGGCAGGGCGAGAGGACCCCCAGTTGGGCATGCCACCGTGTCCTTGCACCTGCGCCGCTGGGCCCGCCCTGCAGGGGGCGCCCAGGAGAGCTTCTGAAGAGAGCCGGCCCTGGAGAAGGCCCCAGGCCTGTGGCTACAGCAGGGTCGCTGCCCTGGGGCCACAGGTCACTCAAAGGATCCGAGTTGAAGGGTCCAGCAAAGGTGACCCACCAGCCAGGAACAAGGTGGTTAACGATGCACATCTTGCGACACACAACGGGAGCAGCTGGGCAACCCGGGAGGATTTGTGGAGTGGAAACTTGACTCAGAAGCTCGAACTTTCCCTGAGGTGCCATGAAAGCCTTTTCTCCCGTCTCTCTGATTTGTCCTTGGTTTTGGTAAGTGCTGTGGGGAGCCCAGATGTGGGGTAGACATTACTGGTCCATATTGTTGATATCCTGCAAAGAATGAGATATTTGCCATTAATGGATATGCTGATGGATAAACATACACTCACCCGGCGCTGCCTGCAGGCAAGCCTGGGCCATTCTGGGTGGCGAGGGCCGGGTGCTTTTGCTGAGGACTTGGGACAGCCCTTCATAGCCGTCCGCACTCAAGTTGGTCCTAGTGCGGTGGTTGCAAAGCATGGTTCCCAACCCCTTTGGCTACGCATGCAAGGCGATTCTGTTGTAATATCTGTTACCATAACTCACCAGAGATGTCACTGATTAAAAGAAGGCTAAAATTTTATTTTTAACATAAAAAAAAAATTTTATTTTATTTATTTCAAGCTAGATTTTAAGAGTGGACATGTGAAGTAAGGACTAGGGCGGGTGGTCTAGAGGTGGAGCAGATGATGCGGGTGGCGTCGGACTGCCGGGGGTGTCAGGTCCAGAGCTCAGTGATGTCGCCACTGCTACCGAAGGTAAGTTTGGGAGGTTGTCTACCTGCTTGTATTCTTCCACGTATTTGTACTTCTTCTCCCAGTAGTAGTGTCTTTTCTTTGTGCAGTAGAGGACCATGATGTCACACAGCACTGATGCCTGAAGGAACGAGCCAGGATGTGTTAGTCCCTTGTTTCTCGGTGCCTGGGATAGCCCAGGGAAAAGCAAGTCTCCTCCACCGCTATGGCGAAGGCCAGGCCCTGCGGGGTGCGGTCCTCCGGAAGGGGAGGTGGAGGTGGGGGTAGGGGTGGAAAAGAAGCCCAGAGGGTCGGAGGGAAGGCCCAGGCCTTCAGCCCAGGGGCTTCCCTGCTGTGCTAACTACCGCAGAGGCCCCCAGCCCCGGGGTGAACAGAGAGTCTACGTCGCTCACCACTCCGAAGAGTGCCAAGCCGGAGCCAATGTTGATCATGGTTGGGATGATGTCAAATTTCCCAGCCTGCAAAGGACCGGAGGGGGAAAAGAAAAAAAGAATGGTGACAGGGGTGGGTAAAGGTCGGGTAAAGAGTGGGGAGAGGACACCTCGCCCCTGGCCCACCCCGAAGAGTGACTAGCAGGGTCTGGACGAGGGGCTGGCAGCCAGACTACCGTTCCAAACACGATGATGTCGAAGCGGATGCCATAGGCCTTGATGAGTGTGCGGTGCTCAGTGCCAGTGAGTTCATTGTAGTAGTACTTGGCAAACCTGGGGGAAGGGAACAGGTGAGAGGGGAGGGCACCGCAGTGGGAAACCGTGGCCGGATCTGCCCTCTGGGTCCTGGGCCAGTGATGTTGGCGCGGAACGCCGGCCCCGCCCTGAGGCCTCGCAGCATTGGCGCTGGCCCAAGATTGGCGCTGCCTGCTGAACAGATGGCACCTGAGCACCTCGGGGCCTCTCCCGGCTCCTGTGTGGGTGGGCCACGCAGCAGGAAGACTGGCTTGTTGACAAAGCTTCCCACTCTCCTAACACGGCGGCCACCGATGTCTTCAACTGGAACCTCTAACTCTAAATGTCCTTCCCTCCTGGCAGCAGAGCCTCCTGCCTCTCTCAAGGAGACCCTGGCCACTAAGGGCATGTCGCTGGCCAGCAGCATTCTCCAAGAAGCTGGTCACTCCCAGCACCAGCACTGGACTTTTTTTTTTAAAAAAGAACCATTGCTCCATCGATGGATGAATGGATAAATGTGGTATATATCCATGCAACGAAATGTTAGTTGGCTATAAAAAGAGATGAAGTACTAATAAATGCTACAACCTCTAAATCTCTAAAGAAACATGATGCTGAGTGAAAGAAACCAGACAAAGAAGGCCACATGCTGTATGACTCCATTCATATGAAAGTCCAGAATAGGCAAATGCAGAAACAAAATAGATTAGAGGTTGCCAGAGGCTGGGGTGAGAGGGACAGAGAGGTGAAAGCTAAAGGGTTACTGGTGATGGAAATGTTCTAAAACTGACTGGTGGTAGTTGCACAACTCGGTGAATGTACTGAAAACAACAGAATTCTATACTTCAATGGATGAACTGTGTGGTATGTGAACTATGTCTCAAAGCCTTAAACAACACCAATACACACACACACACACACACACACACATACACATGGGGAACTGGCTGAGGGAGAACCACTGAGACGTGATACCATTTGCTGCCTGTTTTATACAGAGAATCCCGGAACTCCAACTCTTGGCCCGTGATCTGTCCCCATGCCATGGCCCAGACCTGGGACTTGGGCAGGGCCTGATGCTGGCAGGAGTCAGGGGAGGGCTGTCCTTGTGAGGGTCCCATCGGCTTTTCTCTGTTTTGGGGTTCCAACCCGGTGATTTCTACAAGAACTGTGTGAGGGTAGAGACAGAGCTACACAAATCGAACTTCTTTGCCAGGAAAAGATTCAAACATCTGCCTTTGTATCCAGATGTTCAAAAGGGTTGTAGACTACAGGTGCATTTGATTCCCCGTGTTACCACTAGAGGGAGACAAATGCAACACAAAGAAAATCACTGGGTGGAGCCTCCTGGGGCCTTTTTTTTTTTTTTTTTTTTTTTTTCAGAGAGGAAGGGAGAGGGAGAGATAGAAACATCAAGGATGAGAGGGAATCAGATGCCTCCTGCACTCCCCATACTGGGGATTGAGCCCGCAACCTGGGCATGTGCCCTTGACCCTTCAGTCCACAGGCTGATGCTCTATCTACTGTATAAAATCAACCAGGGCCTGGGGTCTGTTTTTGATAGTGGCTACTTGTGTGCAATATGCGACAAAGGGCAGGTGCAAACGTATGTGGCTATAGGTTTCACCGCCTCGGGAAAGTGGCAAACGGGACCCTGGCCCTTAAGATGAGGACATACTGAGTTATGGCAGGCCCTGAATCTAATACGATTAGAAGAGGAGAGGACACTCAGAGACACAGAGGGGAGAAGGCAGAGACTGGAGTGATGTATCTACCAGCCAAGGAACACCAAGGATTGTCCGGAGCCACCGGAATCTGGAAGAGGCAAGAAAGGAGCCCCGCCTTGCTGAGACCAGAATTTGGGGCTTTTGCCCTCCAGAACTGTGAGAGAATAAATTCCTATTGTTCCCAACCCCCCAGTTTGTAGTAATCTGTTATGACAACCCTAGGAAACGAATATACAGCACTTTCAACAGAGAAATACCAGCAACAAGGCCTATCCTGAGACTGAAACCTGTGCACATTGGAGATGCCAGGCAGACTCTGTATTTAAGAAATCAATTCCTGGCTCAGAGCCCAGAGGCCTCTGGACTAGAGGGTCACAAACAGCCCTTCCAAGAAAGTAGTGAGTGAGGGTCCCGGCTGAGGCTGGCCAGAGAGAGTAGAGCAGCCAGCCTCTCTCAGCTGCTCTGCAAATTGCCTCAACGTGTTTATTTTCTAATTTTTTTTATTGATTTTAAAGAGGAAGAGAGCGAGAAAGAGATAGAAACATCAATGGTGACAGAGAATAATTGATTGGCTGCCTCCTGTACACCCCTACTGGGGATCAAGCCCACAACCTGGGCATATGCCCTGACAGGGAATTGAACCATGACCTTCTGGTTCATAGGTCAGGGCTCAACCACTGAGCCACACCAGCTGGGCTCAATATGTTTCTTGAGACAAGAAAGGGCAGGTAGAGGGCTTTCTCACAAGATGCCAGGATGCCACAGGCGCATGGCCTCTCTCGGAGCATTCTCCTGGCACATGGCTCCCACCTGCCCGTGGCGCTGTCTGAGTGCTGGTCTTAGTTGGGTGTGGACGCCCCCACTGGGGAGTGATCCAGTCGCCATCACCCACCACACATGCCCACCCCTCAGCCCAAGCCCATGCCCACCTGAAATTGTAGCCAGGGGACACATTGTGGTCCCGGTCCCGAGTGTCCAGGCGGCGGAAGGAGTACCTGGGCAGGCAGGCGGAGGCAGCTCTGTCCAGGTTGCAGTCCCATTTGATATGGATCCCCACGATGCCACCCTGGGGGTTGCGAGCAGAGACCAATCTTACTTTCTGAAATGAGACGTGTTGGAGACTGTGCCAGCAAAGCCAGGACCTGTGCCTACCTCAACGGCCATGTCCTGGAAGCTGTGCCCTGCATTCTCCACTATTTTGCCAAGACGGAAGATGGGGCAGAATGGATCTGTTGAGGCATTGTAAATGCACGACTTGAGGTAGGTAGTGGTGATGTTGGGAAGGATGTTTCTCCTAAAGTCAGGAGGAGGCAGAAAATAGAAGCGAGGAAAATCTCAAAAAAGAATTCTCTCCAAGACATTGGTGAACTCACACAGCCGACCACCACTTACTTGGTGAAGTTAAATTTGGGATACCAGATGTTGTTCTTAACCAAAAGGGTGAAGTTTTCTGCAGCCTTTAAAAAGGCAGGTCTGAAAAAAAAAAAAAAGGATAACATATGGTTAATAACATTGTCAATGTAAGTATAAATATATGGACACTCACAAAGCTATGTATTATTTTTTAATTGATTTCAGAAAGGAAGGGAGAGGAGAGAGAGAGAGAGAATCATCAATGATGAAAGAATCATTGGTCAGCTGCCTCCTGCATGCCCTCTACTGGGGATTGAGCCTGAAACCTGGGCATGTGCCCTTGACCAGAATCGAACCTGGGACCTTTCAGTCTGCAGGATGATGTTGTATCCACTGAGCCAAACTGGCTATGTAATATTTTTTAAAAACTAACCAGCATTTACTTATTTATTTATTTATTTACTTACTTACTTACTTACTTACTTATTTGAGAGAGAGAGAGAGAGAGAGAGAGAGAGAGAGAGAAAGAGAAAGGAGAAGGACAGAGAAACATCCACTGGTTGCCTCCTGCACACATCCCAGCTAGGGATTGAACTCACAACCTTGGTAAGTGCCCTGACCAAGAAGTGCACAGGACGATGCCAAAACAACTGGGCCACACCAGCCAAGGCCCTGTATGATACTCTTAAAAAATATACACATGTGTGTTATAATGTCATTTTGTCAAAAAAAGAGGGGGGGGGTGGCATTTCTAGCATTTTCTACTCCACTGTGTAAACACTAGGTCAAGTGGGGAGATTATAGGCCAAGCCCTCAGTTTTCTTCCTCTCCGGGCCTCCTGCCCAAGGCAGCAGGAACTGGAGAGCCGAGGAACAGTTAAGGAGGGGCATGCCCAGTGGCCACACTGGAATTCTCTCGGCTGTGCTTTGACATTGTGGGGCCCACTGTCCTTGGGCAGATGCTCAACAGGCTGGTTTTACAAAAGTCAAAGCAGAGGTCAGTTCACCTATAGGCTGGATCCTGACCTCTCAAAAATACCCAGAGAGTGGTGTCCTCTGGCCCACAGCTTCTCCCAAGTGCCAGATCAGCTCCTGGCTGACAAGATAAGTGGGATCTACCCACCACGGGACTCCGCTTTGATATATTCCCACAGGAGAATCTAGTACTGGAGGCTGATCCCTCTGTGAGAGAGGCCTCCCCAGATCCAGATGGAATCTTTGAAAATATAAACTAGAGGCCCGGTGCATGAAATTTGGGCACTCAGGTGGGGGCGGGGGTATCCCTCAGCCCGGCCTGCACCCCCTTGCAGTCCAGGAGCCTTCAGGGGAAGAGGCTCCGGCCACCACCGCTGCGCTCACCAGCCATGAACCTGCCTCAGGGCTTCTAGCTGACTAGCGCTCCCCCTGTGGGAGTGCACGGACCACCAGGGGCAGCTCCTGAGTTGAGCACTGCTCCCTAGTGGTCAGTGTGCATCATAGCGATTGGCTGATTTGCATATTAGCCTTTTATTATATAGGATAGTCTTCTCAATCCTGAGACAGGCACAAGGCCAATGACAATCAAACAATGTCACTAGAAGTTGCAATTAACATTACCTGCTGCCCAACATGAGGATCAGGGGCTTGTTCTTGGTGAAAAATGGACTTAAGGCGTAACTGTTACTGGGCACTTATTTGCAACTGACAGAATCCTAACACAGATAAGTCATCTGCTCTCTTATCGCAACAAACACAGGGACCCATCTTGCCAACCCACCTGGCCAATGATGGTTGCTGACATGTGGTTGAGAACCGCCACCCCAGGGAAGCCACTCCACAAAGCCACTCACAGGTGTCCCTTAACTCTCCTGCCACCTTCCCTTCGGCCTACGAACCAAAGTTTCGGCCATTCCCTCCCCTTGGCCGGGACTCACGTTGGCACATTTGAGTCATCCTCCACCGGGCACCAGGCTGCCACCTCACACGTCTTCAGAGTCCTGTTGTAGGGCACGCATCTTCCTGTTGGAACTCCTACAGGGATGAGAGGACCCAGGTCCACAGGTGGTCTCCTGTTTTCTACTTCAGTGAAGTAGAGGATGGCAGCCCTACCGTGGCACTCTAAGTGATCAGTCCTGAGCTGTGGCCAATTCTGGGGTTTACCTAGCATCCCAAAATTGGAATTGGAGGAACATGGTTGCCTGAGCCCTCACCACATCTCTGCTTTGCCAACTGCAGGGATGGGGTGATGGCATACCACAGCGCAGGGCAAGATCTGGGCTGGCTTCTTGGGCGCCGATGGCAGAGGTGACTGTCGAGAGCCTCCCCTGGGATCATGTGAAGGCCCTGGGGAATGGGGAGGAGGATTTCTCCATCCTGAGACTCCTCTATCAGGGGAGCCCCTCAGGGGAAGCGATGTGGGCGGGGACTGCCGTCCCGGGGTTGAATGTCTACTGAGGGGTTGCAGTCACACGTTCATACCGCTGCTGTGGGTTTTGGTAGAGCCAGCAGGACAGTCGGAGTCTGACTTACACACAGTGGTCTTATCTGGAAGCTGAAAAAGAAGAAGAAGGAGTGAAAACAGGGTCCACGTGGCCAGCCCCACATACAGTGGGTCTGGGCTGGCGGGGGCGGCATGAGGCCGGAGCCTTTTTCCAAGAAGCTGCCTACCTCAGGGCAGAGGCCTTGGGTCTGGTTTACGGTGATAATGATGTTGGTCATGACGAAGAGGGAGTTTTTCTCCTGCAGTGGGGACAGAAGGGAGAGTCCTGCCATGTCACCTTCAGAGGAGCCAAGCAGAGCCATACAGCCAGACGTTCATTTAACAAGACAGTAACACCCTGGACGGGTAGCTCAGTTCATGAGAGCCTCATCCCTATACACCAAGGTGGTGGATTCAATACCCAGTCAGGGCACACACAAGAATCAACCAATGAGCCGAAACCGGTTTGGCTCAGTGGATAGAGTGTCAGCCTGTGGACTGAAAGGTCCCAGGTTTGATTCTGGTCAAGGGCACTTAACTTGGTTTTGGGCACATCCCCAGTAGGGGGCGTGCAGGAGGCGGCTGATCAATGTCTCCCATCAATGTTTCTAACTATCCTTCTCCCTTCCTCTCTGTAAAAAAATCAATAGCATATATTTAAAAAAAAAAAAATCAACCAATGAACACATGAATAAATGCAACAACAAATGGTGGTTCTCTCTCTTTCCCTCTCTGTCTCTCCTCCCCACCTTCCTCTAAAATCAATACATAAAAACCAACCAAACAAAAACAGAGACAGTATCTTTCACTTCTTGCACATGGCAAGCAGAAGACAATTTTAAAAACTGATCTTAAGGTCCCCCATTCTCTCCTCTGAGAGTTTGTAGCCTAATGGAAACCGGACTGTAGCAAACACTTGTGCACTCATGTTCACAGCAGCATTATTCACAATGACCCAAAGGTGGAAACAACCCCAGTGTCTATCGACAAGATGAATGGATACACAAATGGTGGCCTATGTCTTTAACTGGAATACTATTCAGCCATGAAAAGGAAGGATGCACTGACACCTGCTTCAATTGGATGAACCTTGAGAACATGATGCTGAGTGAGAGAAACTAGATGCAAAATTCTACATACTGTAGGGTCCCATTGATATGAAATGTCCAGAAGAGGCAAATCGGTAGGGACAGGAAGCATACTCGCTCTTGCTGTGGGGTGAGGGGAAAGGTGAACTAGAGTGGCTGCTTTATGAGTATGGGGTTTCCTTTGAGGGTGACGAAATGGTCTGGAGCTAGATTGAGGTGATGGTTGCACAGTGTCATGGATGTGCTAAATGCCACTGAATTTTTCATTTTGAAATGCTTCCTAGTGTGATATGCGAATTTCACCTCAATTTTTAAGGAAGTCTATAACCTAAAAATGGTTCCTTAATAAGCTTGATTAATTGAGGGAAAAGAGCCAACAAGTGCCCCAAACATCTTCTGCCAATAGGATGATCTCAGGGGACAAATAAAACCACCAAACAGACATTTAAAGGTCTCAAATTTGGCTGGTTTTCTTTCCCAACCAGAATTAAAACAAACAAATCACACCAGAGAAGATCAGGCAGGATTGGCCAGCGACACTTCTTCCTTTCAGATGGTTCCGTTTTCTCCTCATAACCCTGGAGGTGCTGAATGATTCATGTATTAGAGTTTCTAAGAAATGTGAGA
Source organism: Lasiurus borealis (assembly GCA_004026805.1). NCBI lineage: Eukaryota > Metazoa > Chordata > Mammalia > Chiroptera > Vespertilionidae > Lasiurus > Lasiurus borealis. Next base: position 9,030 of record PVJN01012056.1, on the reverse strand, counting down.
GCAGTTTGTTGGGGATGAGGCTGAGGAATTGCTAATAATGACCTCCTGCTGTAAAGCAGTAAAGACAAAGACCCCACAGATGCTGGTTGGGCCTCCCCCTCACTGGGCAGCTTTCAGCAGCTCACACCCCGGAGAAGGGCAGAGTGGGCGCTGGAGCCATCTGGGGGATCAAAGTAATTCCAGTACCCAGGAGTCGGCAGGCATCTCCACGCCCAGGTCTGACCAGCTGGTGCGAGCTCTGTAATAGCTGGCACCTTCGAGAGAAAGGCCTAGAACAAACTGTGTTGGAAGCAGGGAAACAGCCATAGGAGGAGGCACAGGTGTGGCAGGAGCCCTGGCACCTGTTGGGTTCCCAGGTGCGCCCTCTGTAAACGCTCCGTGTAGACAGAAGGCCGTTGCCCCCCCTACCCCCCCCCCCCGCCCCTGCCACACCTCTCCTGGGTTAGATGTGAACAAGTCACGTGGTTTGCTTTTCGGTTCCTATCTCTCATCTAAGTTCAGGGAAGTTTCAGTCTGGAAATGAGCCAAGCAAGTGTCATGCAAACAATTGTTTTCAACTTCAGAGAAGCACAAGGATGCCGTGGACCCACTGAGCCCCCAGGTCTGAGGCGGAAGGCTGACTGGCTGCGTGTTCCTTCCCACGGAGGGGCAGAAGCAGGGGCCGTACCTTCCTTGGTTCCAATAAACAGGCTGAATGACACTCCCAGGATGGAATCATGACTTGATAGGCATGTGCCAACAGGATCAGCTAGCTCCATCAACTGTGAATCCCCTGTAAGACCCTCCCCATTGAGAAGGTAGAGGTGGGGGTAGGGTGGGGGGAGGAACACGCTTGAAGAGAGAGTTTCTGAAGTCCTTGCCACGCTTTGAGCCAAGAGTTGATAGCTTATCTGCATTTACCACTTAAGTCACTCTAGCCCATAAGCCATCTGGGCGGCTGCGTTGGGGTTTAGCTGTGTGGAGCATGGCCATTACCAAGGCTGCTGAGAGTCAATATTTAACTTGGAGCTTTGTGAGTTCACAGTCTTTGTGAGACTAAGACGCCGTGTCAAATACTTTCTTCCTTTCCCTTTATTCCTGATACAGCCCTATGTGGGGATGTCTGTTTCCTTCTGTTGGCTTTTCATCTCTGGTTATTGTTAAAGTTTTTTTTTAAATATATATTTTTTTTACTAATTTCAGTCAGGAAGGGAGAGGGAGAGAGAAATAGAAACATCAAATGATGAAAGAGAATCATTGATCTGCTGCCTCCTGCACACCCCATGCTGGGGATCAAGCCTGCAACCCGGACCTGTGCCCTGACCAGGAATTGAACCGTGACCTCCTTGTTCATAGGTTGACACTCAACCAGCTGGGTGCTGCTGAAGTTTTTAATGCTTTCCAAAAAGGTTCGCTTGTGAGTTTACAACCATAAAGCAAATATAAAATGTGGAAAAGGTGATTCTTTTATCTGAATTTTCCCCCGTACTTAAAACATTTGCCTTTTCACCTTTCGGAGCTTGAGACAGTCCGAGGTGCCCACATGGAAAGTTTCCTGTGTTTAAGCCAGCTGTGGTTTAGAGCTGAAGAAACACAGCCGACTGAGTATTACCTCTTAGATTGAAAGCCAAAAGGAGATCTGTGTGCAGTGATTTATTTCTTGGACTAAAACAAGCAGTCTGGGCACTGGAGATGTGAGAGTGCCCGGCCATGCCAATCATTAATCAAGTGTGCAAGGTCAGCAAAGAGCAGGGAGCTAGGTAGAGGCTTTCGCGTTGGACGGAGTCATAATGGGCAGCTTACCTGGACTGGAATCACATAATCGGGCACATCCCAGATCCGGAATCCGAGTTCAGAAGTGTTAGTTACAGTCACGCCCTTGGCTTTGGTAGTAACTGAGCTGACCACAGAGTCCACTTCCTGGTAGCCCTTTTCCCACACAAACACCCACCTACAAGATAAAAGGGTCCTCTTGAATTGCCAGTAGCACTTGGTGAATCTGCACTGACGGTAGGGAGCCTCGGCTAGCCGGAAGCTGGAATATCCCATTCACTAATTATGTGGCTTTGCAAAAGCCGCTTAATTTTGTGAGGGGGTGGAGAGGGGGCCCTCCATTTCCACTTCTGCAAAATAGGCACAGTAGCACCTAAACCACAGGTGATTTGTGGGAAATTAATAAGATGATTCGAGTAAAGCACTTAGCACAGAGCTCAGCAGAGAGAAAATGATGAGTTAATGCTGTCTTTCTTATTAGACTATTTGAACACTTTAAAACATTTTTAAAATTGATTTCAGAGAAGAAGGAAGAGGGAGAGAGATAGAAATATCAATGATAAGAGAGAATCATTGATTGGCTGCCTCCTGCATGCTCCTTACTGGGGTTTGAGCCTGCAACCAGGGCATGTGCCCTTGACTGGAATTGAACCCGGGACTCTTCAGTCCATAGGCTGACGCTCTATCCACTGAGGTGAACCGGCTAAGGCTGAGCACTTTCAAATGCACTATGACCTGCAGAATCACCAAGAGATAAAATTTCTGGTAATAACAGTTACCATTTTGTGTGTTTTTAGGTGCTAGGCACCGATCTAAGCTCCTTATATGTATTAACTAATCCTGACCACTGTGTGAGTCAAGTATCATTATTATCTCCATTTTACAGAGAAGGAAACAGAGACAGAGAGGTCAAGTCATTTGTCCAAAGTCACACAGCTAGTGAGTGGCATAATCAGGATCTGACCCCAAGCCTTCTACCTCTGAAGACTCTTCTCTTGCCCTCCATGCTATACTCCTTCTAGAAAAGATATACCTTTCAAATAGCTTTTTATAGTAACTTTTATTTTTTCTCCAAGAATTCAAGTCACAGGTATGCTTCTTTCCTCTAAAGAGGGGGCATTAATGTCAGTCTGAATAATTAAACATGTAAAGGCATCAGCACATAGTGGTTAGGGCACTGGAAAACAGATGGAAGCCAGGGGATCTCCGGTTCATGTCTCAGCTCTACCACTCAATAAGGCATATACCTTGTACCAAGTAGCTTAACGTCTCTGTGCCTCAATTTTTCCATCTTTAAGATGGGAATGATAACAGGATTCCCCAGGATTATTGTTGTGAGGTTTTAGAAGTTAATGCATGTCAAATGCTTAGAACAATGTTTGGGAGACACCATCCATAGGATGAAATTGGCATGATGGGAGTATCTACACCACGAAAATTGGGAAATTCTACAAATCAGAGCTATTGTTAAACACTTTCCAGTGACTAATTATGGTTTTTTTTTTTTTTCTTGAATCAAGAAATACTGACATCCCTCTCTCCTTCTTGTAAGCGCAGGACATTCAGAAATTCACTGGTTTTAGTTACTTATTTATGCATGTATCTGATCTGAGCAGTCTCCAAATTCATTTCCCATCTAGATATGAGCGTTTCCCCTTACAAACCCTCTTCTTCAGGGTTTCTAGGAATTCAACTGCAACATATGCTTCCATTTAGCTCTAGTCCGATACACTGAAGCCTAGGGCCAGAAGGTCATGATAATTTTACCATCTGGACAACGAACTGCTGAAGAGACACGTGATTTCACATCAGCATGTGACTTAACTGTTTCCTCATCATGTGACTGATGACAGAACTGGGTAACTGAGAAATGCATGTTCAGTCTCTTTTTGAAGATGGTTTGCTATGGGTCACTAGCAGGGGAAAGACCACCATTTCACCAACATGAATTGGATCAGGAAGTTAAGAGATGAGTTGTTGTTGTTTTAAAGCCTTTAATTTAGATCCTGAGTCAGTTTTGATCATGGCAAGATGGATAAAAGCAAAGTACTTAATGCTTTAAAAAATCCTCATAATCAAGGTAGAGAACACTTCATAAGAATCTTAAAAAACTGTGCTGCCCAAAAGAAATATAACATAAGCCACATAGGTAATTTTAAAACTTCTAGTAACCATGTTAAAAAGAATGAATAAAATAAATTTTAATGAAACCAATATATTTTAACATGTTATCAATATAGGATGTAGTATTAGTGTGATATTTTACCGTGCTTTTGTTTTTTGTTTGTATTATGTCTTCGAAATCTGGTGTACTTTATAGTGATAGCACATCTTAATTTGGAGGAGGAACATTTCAAGTGCTCAAGAGCCACATGTGACTAAATGCTACAGTGGATAAGGGGGGATACCGTATGCTAGAGTGAATAAGGGGGGTACTGTATTCCCCTCCTTATCCACTGGGAATGCCTGAAACTGAGGGTAGTTTCCTATACAGTGTTTTTCCCTCTACATACATACCAATGATAAAATCTAACATAAATTAGAAATAGTAAGAAATTAACAATCCTAACTAATAAGAGAGTAATATGCAAATGAACCATCACTCCACTACACCCATAAGCCATACCCACCAGCCAATCAGGAGTATGCTGCAGCCAAAGAGTGAGCAGGATGCTTGGGTTTCCCTGGCAATGGAGGAAGCCAAGCTTTCTGCGCACCCTGGCAGGCCCAGGCCTCCACTCAAGGCTACAAAATTTCAATTATAGAAGATAAATACATCCCAGATACCAGGGCCTCCACTTGGGTTGCTGGGGGAGGGCGTGGCCTGCCTGCAAACTACCACAGGCCCCTCGTCCAGGCTGCCCCATGCCCCAAGGGAACCCCCACCCTGATCTGGGACACTCTTCAGGCAAACCAGCTGGCCCCCACCCGTGCACCAGGCCTCTATCTAATAAAAGAGTAATATGCAAATTGAACACCATTCCAACACATAAAATTGCTACCCCCATGTGGTCAAAGATGGCTGCCCCCAAGTGGACACAAGATGGCCACCACAAGATGGCCAGCAGGGGAGAGAAGATGGGAGGTCTGCAAGGGAGGGCAGTTGTGGGTGATTAGGCCAGCAGGGGAGGGTAGTTAGGGGTGACCAGGCTGGCAGAGAAGGGAAGTTGGGGGCAATCAGGCCTGCAGGGAAGGGCAGTTAGGGGCAAAAAGGCTGGCAAGGGAGCATCAATCAGGCTGGCAGGGGAGTGGTTAGGGGGTGGTCAGGCTGGCAGGCAGAAGTGGCTAGGGGCAATCAGGAAGGCAGGCAGGTGAGCAGTTGGGAGCCAGCAGTCCTGGATTGTGAGAGGAATATCTGACTGCCATTTAGGCCCGATCCCACTAGTCCTATATAGAATAAAAGATTAATATGCAAATCGATCAAACAGCGGGACAACTGGTCACTATCACGTACACTGACCACCAGGGGGCAGATGCTCAATGCAGGAGCTGCCCCCCTGGTGGTCAGTGTGCTTCCACAGGGGGAGCGCTGCTCAGCTAGACGCCAGGCTTACAGCCAGGCTTACCAAGGCAGCGCTAAGGACCGTTAGGAGGAGGTCCACCGAGGGCTCCTGGACTGCAAGAGGGCACAGGCTTCTAGTAGCTAATGATAAAACAGAACAATTATAACAATATACTGTGATCAGAGTTATGTGAAGGTGGTCACTCTCTGATAACTGACCTGGTGAGACGGCCACTAAAGTGACTAACAGGAAGGGACTGCACACAGCATGGAAACGCTGGACAAAGAGATGAACATGTCTCGAGTGGGATGAAGCAGGACGCCTCAAAATTTCACCATGCTACTCAGAATGGTGTGCAATTTAATGGTTTGTGTGTTTTTTTTCCTGGAGTTTCCCACGTAGTAGTTTCAGACTTTGGTAACTAAAACTGTGGAAAGGGAAATCGTGGATAAGGGGGAGGGGAGGCGCCTCTATTATCTGCAGTCTAGAACTTCTCAGATTCCCTAGATGGAAGCCGGTCTTCCCATGAGCTTCAAGAGCTAAGAGGGAAAAGCTGCATGAGAGCTCCATTCCAAATGCTTCCCATCCAACCCACGGCAAGCAGCCAGCTGCATCAGGTCTCACAATGACTGCATCACAATGACTGAGTTCCTGGTGGAACTTAGTGAGGATGGGCTAGGTGGTTCTGGAGTGGAGTCCACACCTGGAAAGCCACTTTGTTGCAGACTGTCAGTACTGTGCTTACTACTGCAGGGCTGGGACATGTCAGAGGCAGAACCTGTCTGATCATGTGAATTCCCTGGGCAGTGTTAGGAGATTCCAAGCCCCACCCCAGGTTACTTTAAACAGTTCCTCAGGGTAAGTCTTTCAGGATCAGGTAGATTTGGGGAAACACTGAGACACGTTCCCAAACAAAGTTCCCAGACTTTGCCTGGGGAACTGGTCTTACTCTAGAGCAATGGAATCAGAAAGTCTGAGGATGGTAGCCAGCAATTAGTATTTTTGAATGATTCCCAAACGGTGGTTTGTGGAGCTTGGGGACTGTTGCATTAGGCCTTTTAGGTAAAGAAATGACAAAGCAGATAACATCTGTCAGCTCAGTAGCTATTGCAACCATAACATCCCAGGTGGCCCTTGGAAGCAGGCCCAGTTGGTAAATTAATTCCCGCCTCCTCTCTCCAGTTTTATTAGATTGTAAGGGGATGCATTCAATTAAAATGAAACACTTGGTGAGGAATGATGGTGGCTGGGCATATCTATGCACAGAGGACAGCATGAGGAGTGATGAGGCCCAGGCAGGCAGGAACCTACACCAACCACCCCATAAGACCAATGAAGCAAACTGGAAGTGTGACCTCTGCTATCTTGGATTACCACGTGGTGTTAAGAGGACAGGACCGGAAATCACAGATCCAAACGGAAACAAGTGTAATCCCAAACCACGGTTTTCTGTTAGCCGATCATCAGAACGGGAAGTGGCAAAGATTGAGAAATTTAGGCAACGCGCTCCCCCCTCCTTCCCGGAGCCAAAGAACAACATCACGGAGCCACAGGAAGCAGGAAAGGCGAGGATGAAGGTCTAGCCAGGGTTTGTCCCTAAAGCACAACCTCCCAGCAGTCTTCTGCCTCCGAGTCCGGCGCAGCGCCCATGCCCCGGGGGCTGGGGTCCCCGGAGGGGTGTGTCGCTGCCTTCCGGACCCCACCTGGAGGGCGCCCGCAGGGCTCGCCCGATGACCTAGGTCAGGATGAGCAGGTGCACAGCGGGGACCCGGAGGGAGCAGCTCCCCGGCCGCCAGGTGCTCCGGGTCCCAGGACCCCACGGGGTCGCCGCCCCGGCCGCGCTCACCCGATGACGTAGAGAAGGATGAGCAGCTGCACCGAACGGTTTATGAGCCCCACTTTACGGCTGCGGATGAGCACGATGCGCGGCGTGTCGTACTCGAACAGGAAGGACTCCAGCACCGAGAAGCAGCCCTCCATGGCCGCCCAACCCGCCGCAGGGCTGCGCACTGTAGCCCCGCCGCCCGGCCGGCCGCCTCTGGGGCCGGAGCCCCGCCCCCTCCCGCCAGGAGCCCCGCCCCTCCCGCCAGGAGCCCCGCCCCCTGCTGCCGGGAAACCCGCCCCTCCCGCCAGGAGCCCCGCCCCCTGCTGCCGGGAAACCCGCCCCCTCCCGCCAGGAGCCCCGCCCCTCCCGCCAGGAGCCCCGCCCCCTGCTGCCTGGAAACCCGCCCCCTCCCCGCCGGGAGTCTCGCCGGGAGCTTCGCCGCGGCGACGTCACGTGAGGGAGCGCTCGGAAGGGGGCGGTGCGGCCCTCGGGGGACCGGCCAGGCGGTAGGTGGGAACCCCCCCTCGGGTGCGGGGGACGCCTCTGGAGGCTGGGGAGTCGGAGGGGACAGAGGCCCTCTCGAGAGGACCGGGCAGGGCGAGCTACCCGCCGCTTCAGGGGGCCGGAGGGAGGGGGTTTGAGTGACCCCTCAGGGGGGCTGAGGAGGAGGCGTGGCCCCCTTAGGGAGATGGCGCCTTGGAGGAGAGTGACCTCGCCCTGGGTGGAGTGAGGAGGAGTGATGAGCAACCCCCTGAGGGGGGGGGTTTAGGGTCCTAGCGTGGCCCGGGTGCGGGGGCTGCGGGGACAGTGTAGAGGGGAGAGCGCCCTTCCTTGCCCCCTCCCCCATTCAAACCGGAGGCTGTAATGGGGGTTGGGGGCGGGGCGGGGTGACCTAGGAGCCCTTAGCGGGGGCCGTGCACCTGCAGTGGTTCTCCCCCGTCCCGACGCAGCTCCTCGTGTGGTGGTGACCCTCAGCCATAAACTGTTCCCGTTGCTACTTCATAACTGTGATTTTGCTACTGTTACGAAGCGTCCTGTAAATCTCTGTGTTTTCCTTAGGTGACCCCCCTCCAAAAGGGTCGTTGGACCCCCAGGTTTGGAGCTGCCGCTGCGAAGCGTCCCTCCTGGAAGGGAGGCCAGGCCACACCCTCAGCCCGTTCAGACGCTTCCTTGGTTGCAGGACCGGGTGGGGAGGAGGAAGCAGCCTGAGGCAAGTGAGAAACACGGTCCAAAGATCTGAGTAGACACTTCTACAGAGAAGGCACACACGTACTTAATAAGGATATGTACCATATTCAGTGTCTCTAGTCAGTAGGGAAATGCAACTCAAAATCACAATGACTTCACCCCACTGGCTTAGCTATAAGTCAAAACAGGCAATTAAAAAGATGGCAAGGCCGAAGGGGGTGTGGCTCGGTGGATAGAGCGACGGCCCGCGGACTGAAAGGTCCCAGGTTCGATTCCGGTCAAGGGCATGTACCTTGGTTGCAGGCACATCCCCAGTAGGGGGCGTGCAGGAGGCGGCTGATCCATGTCTCTCTCTCATCGATGTTTCTGATTCTCTATCCCTTTCTCCCTTCCTCTCTGTTCCCAGGTTTGATTCCGGTCAAGAGCACATGCTCAGGTTGCGAGCTCAGTCCCCAGTTGGGGGCATGCAGAAGGCAGCTGGTCAATGATTCTTTCTTATCATTGATGTTTCTATCTCTCTCTCTCTTCCTCTCTGAAATCAATAAAAATCTGTTAAAAAAAACAAAAAGATGGCAAGGGTCACCCAGGCTCAGGGGTTGAGCCTCCAACTATCAGCCAAAAGGTCACAGTTGGGTTTCCGGTCAGGACACATACTCAAGTTGCAGGGTCAATCCTCCAGTATAGGGCTTGCAGGAGGCAGCCGATCGATGATTCTTTCATCATTGATGTTTCTCTCTGAAATCAATAAAAATACATATTTTT
>PVJN01012055.1:0-52346 GCA_004026805.1 Lasiurus borealis | reverse complement strand
GTAGGAAAGCAATGGGGGTCAATGATGACACCATGTGGAGGTGACCTTGGATTTCAGGCCCGACAGGAAGTACCATGGGGTCATCTGTACACTGAAGACATTGGGGGGTCATTGAAGACAGATGTCACATCTACTTGAACAGCTACATTCGAGTACCTATTCCGTGCTTGACTCTACAATGGATCACACACATCTCTTGGACCTAGCCTGGTGCCTTGCTCCTAGCAGGCAGTCAATATGTATCAGCTTTTTAATGAGTAACTAAATCAATGAAGAGGTTTGAACTGGCCCAGGCTGGTGTGGCTCAGTGGTTGAGCATTGACCTATGAACCAGGAGGTCACGGTTCGATTCCTGGTCTGGGCACATGCCCGAAGTTGTGGGCTCAATCCCTAGATGGGGCATGCAGGAGGCAGCTGATCCATGATTCTCTCATCATAGATGTTTCTCTCTATTTCTCTCTCTCCCTCTCTTTTACTATCTCTGAAGTCAGTAAAAATCTACTTAATTCTCCTAATCAAAGAGTAATATGCTAATTGACCATACCTTCATGATGTCCACCAGCTAATCAGAAGTGAGTATGTAAATTAACCCAACAAAAATGGCAGGCATTCCACACCACCTCCAGCCACTCCAGGCCTCTGAGCATCAGAGGAAGGCAGAAAGGCGGCTACATAGGGCCAGAGTGAAGGTGGTGCAGGCAGCCAGGGAAAGGAAGGCCCATTCTGACATGAATCTTCGTGCATCAGGCTTCTAGAATATATATACTCTTCTTCAATTCAGAGAGGAAGGGGGAGGGAGAGAGAGAAAGAAACATCAATGGGGAGAGAGAATGGTCAATCAGCTTCCTCCTGCACATCCTCTACTGGGGATCGAGCCTGAAACCCGGGCATGTGCCCTGATCAGGAATCAAACCGTGACCTCCTGGTTCCTAGGTTGGCGCTCAACCACTGATCCACACCAGCTGGGCCAATATGAACTTTTTAACACCTTCTGCAAAATTAAAACCAGCCCTCAACTAGGGACTAGCAAAATCAACATCTTAACGTCACCAGCAATTTCTCCATTCCAACTGATATTAGGCAGGGATCAGGGACATCAAATGTTTGAAAAAGGCAAAACGGCTTGAAATAGAAAGTCGGCTAGCGTCTCATCCCCTGTTTTCTCCATTCGCTCCAAGCAGTTTTTCCCGACGTGGAAGTTAATGGTTTGTGTCCGCACCTTATCAAAGGGTGCTTTTTAGCCGCTACGCACATGTGTGCCACAAACCCACAGGAAAAAAAACAAGCTTTAATAAGAAAGAGACATAAGAAATCAAAAGGCAAATCATGCTGACTTCTTAAAGGAAAACTTAAAAGAAAATGGGAGGTTCTTTTTCTGGCTCTTTAAATGGGTCACCCACAAGACGCAAATCCTATTTGTCACGAAATGGACTTTCCTTTGCAAGGAGAGGCTCGTGGCTCCGAGCTTACAGCGCGGCAGCTGCTTCCTTCCGAGCAATGCCCTCGCTGTCCTCCAGCTCCGCCTCTGTGCCTCCACATGAACGTGTTACCGGTGTGCCCCCGTTCTGCCTGCTTGGTATAAAGGTGAAAAAGATGGGCTCAGGGGACAGAGCATGGGCCTGCGGACTGAAGGGTCCTGGGTTCAATTCCGGTCTAGGGCACAGGCCTGGGCTGCAGCTCCATCCCCAGTGCTGGACATGCAGGAGGCAGACCATTCATGGTTCTCTCTCATCATGGATGTTTCTATTTCTCTCTCTCCCTTTCCCTTCCTTTCTGAACTCAATGAAAGCTGTATTTTTAAAATAAAAAAATAAAAGGTGGATAAAAAGCAACCATTGCAATTTATTATTTACTTACTTATTTATTATTTTTAAACATTGTACAAGTATACTTTTTACTATATGGAGGTGGAATAATACATTTGGGTGGGGGTTTTTTAATTATATTTTTATTGATTTCAGAGAGGAATATAGAGAGAAAAACATCCATGAGGAGAATCATGGATCGGCTGCCTCTCGCACATCCACCCCTGGGGATCGAGCCCACAACCCAAGCATGTGCCCAGACCAGGAATCAAAACCAGAACCTTTCAGTTCGCAGGCCAATGCTCTAGCCACTGAGCCCAAACCAGCTAGGGCTTATTTTATTTATTAATTTATTTATTAAAATGACCTTTTTATTGATTTCAGAGAGGGAGGGAGATGGAGAAAGAGACAGAAACATCCATGATGAGAGAGAATCATGGATCAGCTACCTCCTGCACATCCATACCTCCCACTGGGGTTCGAGCCCGTAGCCTGGCATGTGCGCTGGCTGGGAATGGAGCTATGACAAGCACTGACACGCCGCCTGGGCCCGCACGCCCTTTTGAAGCCTCTAAGGAACAATCTGTCCTCCATTCCTCTTGGGAAGGAAAAGTGGACATTTGATACCTGGAAGCTAAAGAAGAAGGAGGTGGGGAAGAGGGGGCAGTAGAAGGAGGAGGAGGAGGAAGAGAAGAAGGAGAACAAGGAGGAAGAGGAGGAGGAGGAAAAAGAAGAGGAGGAGGAGGAAGAGAAAGAGGAGGAGGAAGAAGTGAAGGAGGAGGAGGAAGAGGAGAAGGAGGCAGAAGGGGGAGAGGAGGAGGAAGAGGAAGAAGGAGAGGGGGAGGAGGAGAAGAAAGAAAGAGCGGGGGGGGCGTGCACAGACAGCTGCAATGTCCGCAGGCCCCATGGCTTCCTTCCACCAAAGGATAAGCTTTCACAGGTTCCTGGCACTTTCTGGAGGAGCAATTAAACTCTGGCAACTTCCGAACCTCCGCGCCTCGCTTTTCTTCCCGAGGGAGAGGAGGGAGAGAGGAAGGGGGTCAGGCTTCCCCTCCCGAGCATGTGGTCCAGCTACCCTCTGAAACAGGGGCCTTTTCTGGCGGGTTCGGTGCCAGCTGGAGCCCATTCTCGGGCAGAACGCCCATCTCGGAGGGAAAGTGGGTGGGCGTGAGAAAGTGGGGGGCTTGGGAGAGAGGAAGCACATTACCCTAAGCCTTCAGCCAATGTCAAGAGAAACCTTCCCTGGATTTGCTGTCCCTACTGGGGAGTCAGCTTCTTCCAAGGATGTCTTAAATAACAGGCGTCAGAGACGGGGTGCTGAGTGGAGGCTGTAACCCGGGATCCCTGTGTGTGGCAGGAGACCGCCAAGAGCGTGTGCGAAGCCGAGCGGACAATCGGTGGCCAGGGCCGGGGCCGGCTGAGGGGTAAACCAATCTCCCGGTTCCGAGAACAAGAGGAAACCCAGCCTCTGGCGGAGTGACGCCAGAAACGGCCCCCCCTTCCAAAGGCATGTCCCCCTCCACTGCCTCCCACCCTGTCGTCGATGTTCGCTGAGCTGCTGCTGACACCTTCGGCTTGGGGCGTCATATCCAACGGCACGGCCGGTCCCCACCCAAAAATGTGTCGGCAGGCAGGGCCGGGGGCCTGATGGAAGATGTGAGGGTGTTGGGGGGAGGCCCCGCTGGCCCCCAGCGGCCAGAGCAGAGGACCCAGGGTCCCTCCGACACGGAACACCTGGAGGCTGACTCCCGGGATGGGAATCACGCAAGGCATTTCTTCAGGCAAGATCGTGAAACCATTTCCCCTCTTGTCCATGAAATCAAGGCTCTCTCGTCCGATACACCTGGTTACGATCCCACAAGCGGGTCGGTAGCCATATCATTCATGCATTCATTCTCCCGCTAGCTGCGTGTTTTTCAACATGTTACATACCTTTGATCATGCCAGGGAGATCTTCAAATTCACTGCGATTTGGCCAGGAAGGGCCCTAAGGCAGCAGATATAATTCCTGGGTTTGATCAAATCACTGCTGTTGAATCTGTGACCCCATTCCTATCCTTCAAAATGAGGATGGATTTGTGCGTGCACATGTGTACGTGTGTGTGTTTAAAATATATTTTTATTGATGTCAGAGAGGAAAGGAGAGGGACAGAGAGAGAAACCTCAGTGGTGAGAGAGAATCATGGATCGGCTGCCTCCTGCACACCCCTTCTGGGGACTGAGCCTGAAGCCCAGGCCTGTGCCCTGAATGGGAATTGAACAGTGACCTCCTGGTTCATAGGTCAAAGCTCAACCCCTGAGCCACAGCGGCCAGGGCCAAAGTAGAGCCATCTGAAAACAGCTGATATGTTTACAAGCTTTACCTTCAACCTGTGACTTCTCATGTGAGAAGCACCTTTTCAGGTGTATCCAGCATCCACCGCACCCTAAGAACAATATGCAAATTGAAGCCCAGGACCCTGCCAATCAGTTTTCTGTTAGCCAATTGGAGCCCACTGCCTATCACCACTACTCAGAATCAGCATTGGGTTAGGACTGATGCTTATCAGAGGGGAACCTCTGGCGGGGGGAGGGGAACATCTTGGATGTTGGATAATGGAAGAAATTGCTGGAGGCTGACCACTGACTAGGTCAACAGTAGCTGACTTACACTTTCCAAAAGGAACTTGGCAATTTGCCACGTCATTGTACAGATGTCCACTTATCCATCCATTCATCCATTTCCCAAAGGATTTGAGGGTCTTAGAAGAACGCATAGCTCTAACCGGTGTGGCTCAGTGGATAGAGACCCCTGCCAACTGAAGGGTACCCAGTTCAATTCCGGTCAAGGGCATGGACCTGGGTGGCAGGCATATCCCCAGTAGGGGGCGTGCAGGAGGCGGCTGATGGATGTTTCTTTCTCATCGATGTTTCTAACTCTCTATCTTTCTCCCTTCCTCTCAGTAAAACAAAATCAATAAAATATATTTTTTAAAAACAGAATGCATAACATAAATCAATTCTAAAGGAAAAGCCAACACAGTATCATTTAGAATAGGAGATGGAGACCAGGACAGAAAGGTATAAATACAGATGCAATGTGAACCTACACAGTTATGATGCTTTTAACCGAAAACCTGCCCCCGGGTTTGACGCCAGCTGAAATGAAAATGAAAACAACTTCGGGTCCATGATTCGCATCGTCTTTCCCGAGAAATTACCCCAAGTGATTAGGGGAGAACACACGATGCTATGGCCGATGACACAAAACAAGGCTGCTTATTCCCTTTGTAACTCGGCCTAAGAGACAATGCAGGGGGGAAAAAAGGTCACTAGAGCCTTAAATTAGTCTCCATGTCCTTTCAATGGTTACTCCTAAATACGTCTTTTTCTTTCCTCGCAGCCATTAGTCATTCATCAGCACCTCTCCAGAATCATTCTGAGTCACAGAGCCCTCGCCTTGAAGGAGACACCAGAGTTCATCTATTTCAACCTCCAGTTCAAGGCAGGTATGAAACAGCGGTCCCCGGGAATTCCTGCAATGCTAACCTTCGCTTCAATGCATTCAATAGCGAGACACTCCCCACCTTTTCAAGGCAGTCTGCTCCATTTGTATAGTTCCGGTTCAGACCAAATTCATCCTCACCCTGACACTCCACAAGGAGTCATCCTTTTCCTTCCATTCTGGCAGCGAAATCCAAGTAGCATTTTTATATTTAAACTAGAGGCCCAGTGCATGAAATTCATGTACGGTGGGAGGGGTTCCCTCAGCCAGCCAGCACCCTCTCCAATCCAGGAACCCCTTGGGGGATGTCCAACTGCCAGTTTAGGTCTGATCCCCGGCAGTCGGACATCCCTCTCACAATCCTGGACTGCTGGCTCCTAATCGCTCACCTGTCTGCCTGCCTGCCTGATCGCCCCTAACTGCCCACCCCTGCTGGCCTGGTCGACCCCAACTACCCTGCCTCCGCTGGCCTAGTCACCCCTCACACCCTCCACCCTTGCCAACCTGGTCATCCTAAACTGCACCCCCCACCTCCCCCTGGCCTGGTCGCCCCATGCAGCCTGCTTGTTCAGTTGTTTGGTTGTCCCTCACTAACCCGCTGCCGGACTGGTCATAGGCCCTCATCTTTGTGAGGGTGTGAGGGTCAATTTGCATATTCCTTCTTTATTAGATAGGATATAACGTATCCATATTTCATGTCACCATAGTATTTCTTGGAGAAAGGTTGCTGCATTTTACGTCAGCCCCTTTTTATGAGAACAGTCAGGGCAATGTTCCAAAGAGCAGGAGGCATACCCGTAGAAATAAACACTGCAAAGACGCATTCCCTAACCCAGGCCTGGGCCACTAAGGATGTGCCCCATGCCCAGAAGGAATATACGCCATCCCTATCATGGACAGGAACTGTGACATATACTCCCACTGTCCTCCAGTGTTCCTGAGCGAGTCAGATGGCACCTGTGTGGTTGCTAACACTGTTTCTGTCCTTGGTTCAAACAGGCCAAGGACAAGAGGCTGTATTTTGTATTAAGGCTCCTGAGACCTAGAGGGTTGACCCCAAGCCCCTGGGTTTTGTATTCTTGGCAATTGGGGTTCCTGCATCCAAACAACTTACAGGAAGTATGTTTTTTTAAAGATTTGATTGATTTCGGAGAGAGGAAGGGAGAGGGAGAGAGAAAGGGAAACATGGATGCCAGGGAGAATCATGCATCAGCTGCCTCCTGCACGCCTCCTACTGGAGCAAAGCTCATAACCTGGGCGTGTGCCCTGGTTGGGAATGGAACCCTGACCTCTGGCTCATGGGCTGATGCTCAACCACACCGGCTGGGCTCACCGGAACTATTCATTGTTGGTTTGTCTCCTTGGTAATGGGCCTGCTGCAGTCCATCCACAGGTTTTTTTATTTTGTTTTGTTTTTTAATATATTTTATTTATTTTTTACAGAGAGGAAGGGAGAGGGATAGAGAGTTAGAAACATCGATGAGAGAGAGACATCAATCCTGCACACCCTCTACTGAGGATGTGCCCGAAACCAAGGTACATGGCCTTGACCAGAATCAAACCTGAGACCTTTCAGTCCACAGGGCAATGCTCTATCCACTGAGCCAAACCGGTTTCGGCCATTCACAGGTTTAAACGCCCAGCCGCTTTGGCTCCGTGGACTACGGCTGTGCCAGGAAGTAAGTAAAAGCCCTACATATTTTTCCACGCACCTTGTACTTGAGTGATTTCTTTTTTTCTCACAACCAAGCGCACGCAGCGCTGGCCAATTATTCATATTAAGTTCCTCTTTTGATATCTTGCCCGGGATTACATTTTGCTAAGATCTTTTTTAGACACAAATTGGCCATGTAACATAATAACTGCTTGTCCCCCCCGCTTAGCAACACCTGAAAATCCCATCAACACGAGGCCCCGTGGGGTGGTGAAGGAGCACGGGTTTAGTGCTCGGATTCTAATTAGAACATGGCTTAAGTTCTCATCCCACCACAGACCGCTGGCGTAGCAGTTGGAATGCCCCTTCCATTTTTCCCCCCATCTTGCTTTTTTTTTTTTTTAATGTATTTTTATTGATTTCAAAGAAGAAGAGAGAGGGAGAGGAAGAGAGAGATGAAACATCCATGATGAAAGAGAATCGTGGATGGGCTGCCTCCCGCATGCCCCCTCCTGGGAATTGAGCCCACAACTCAGGCATGTGCCCTGACCAGGAATTGAACCCGTGACCTCCTGGTTCATAGGTCAATGCGTGACCATGGAGCCACCCGGTCCGGGGCCTATCTTGCTTCTCACATTAGTAAGCTGGGAATAACAATAACTTGGGGAGATGACCGTGAAGATAAGGAGACACTATTCTAAATGCTTTATATAGACACATGCTCAGAAAGGTACTCTTATCATCCCCACCTTTCTGACGACTACACTGATGTTTAAAAAGAATAAATAATTCACCTAAAACACAGATGATAAATGATGGAAATAGCTTACAGAAATGCTCAAGGCTGCCCAGCTGGTATGGCTCAGTGGTTGAGGGTCAACCTAGGAACCAGGAGGTCACGGTTTGATTCCCTGGTCAGGGCACATGCCCAGGTTGAGGGCTTGATCCCCAGTGTGAGGCATACAAGAGGCAGCCGACCCCTGATTCTCTCTCATCGTGGATGTTTCTCTCTCTCTCCCTCTCCCTGCCTCTCTGAAATCGATAAAATATATATATTTTTAAAAAGAATGAATGAATGAAGAACGAATTTGACGCAATAGATGGACTTGGTGGGTAATGTGGGTTGAGTTTTTGATATAACAGCTCTAGTCCCAAACGTCAGCTTCAAACAAGGTACAGCCCCCTCATCAACAGGTTGTCTAATTAATCACACGATTATACATGTATATAAAATAGCCAATGCCTGCCTCCTAACTGCAGGGGTCAATGTCTTCTGAAAAAGAGTCTCTTCTCATTTGCATTCAGGGAGCACGGACACAGAGAGAGAATTGCTGCTTAGTTTTAAAAATAGACATCGTGGAGGCTGCTCCGGTGGAGTGCAGGCATGGCAGAGAATATTAAACACCGACTGGAGTCCAGCCGGCATTGCTCAGTGGTTGAGCATCGACCTAGGAACCAGAAGGTCAGGGTTCAATTCCTGGTCAGGGCACAGGCCTGGGTTGTGGGCTTGGTCCCCAGTACGGGGCGTGCAGGAAGCAGCTGATCCATGATTCTCATCGATGTTTTGATCTCTCCCTTTCTCTTTAAAATTAATAAAAATATATATTAAAAAAAATTGACTGGAGGAATAGAACCATCGCCTACTCCTCACAATCAGGGAAGGGACTGGGGTCTGCAGTGTGGGGACCACTCCATTTCAAAGAGCGAGGAAGGACAAGCACTGACTAGTTTGACTCCACGGCTAGAGTGTCGGCCTACAGACTGAAGGGTTCGATTCCCGTCAAGGGCACAGACCTTGGTTTCAGGCTCCTGGCCCTGGTGTGGGGGGGCATGTGCAGGAGGCAATTAATTGATGTGTCTCTCTCACGTCAGCGTTTCTCTCTGTCTCTTCCTCTCCCTTCCACTCTCCAAAAAGCAATGGGGAAAAAATAATCTTAGGTGAGGATTTAAAAAAATAATAAAATAAAACTCTCAGCTACCCGTGCCTACTCCATCCAGGCCCCTGCTGGCAGCCTGAGGGCATCTCTGTCCCAGGGGTTTATTCAGTTCCTTCTAATTGCCCATCAGGACGCTGACAGACAGGGTGGGACTGAGGGCTGCAGGATGGAGGCCGTAGTTCAGCAGCCCATTACACCCGAGGTGAGTTCATCAGGGGCTCATCATGTGCTTTGAAATCATATACAAAGAGGATCAGACACACACTCACAGCCGGAACCGGTGTGGCTCAGTGGATAGAGTGTCAGCCTGTGGATTGAAGGGTCTCAGGTTCGATTCCGGTCAAGTTCATGTACCTTGGTTGTGTGTACATCCCTAGGAGAAGGTATGCAGGAGACAGCTGATGGATGTTTCTCTCTCATCGATGTTTCTAACTCTCTATCCCTCTCCCTTCCTCTCTGTAAAAAATCAGTAAAATATATTTAAACACAGACACACACACTTGTTAGACCACAATAAGAAAGGGAAAGGGATTGACCTGGACGAGTACAAGAGAGGGTCACACCGAAAGAATACCCCAGGGCCTGGATTTCATTTTTGCATCGACAAAGAAATGGAGTGATGTTTTGATGAGCAAACAAGCTTTGGGAAAGCGCCCCATTTCTAAAACCCGGCGAAGGGGAGGCGGGAGAGAATATGAGTGTGGAGGGCAGGGGAAGGGGAGACAACCGCCTCCAGCATGAGCGTGTTGGCGCAGCCGGCCCGTGTGCGCAGTGGCTGAGTGTCGGCTGAGTCCCGGCCTCCTGCCCGCCCTCGGAGGGAGGCCGCTGCCGTCCCCCGCGTGGGCAGCGTGGCCATCAGCATTTGGCAGCCTCGCCGGGTGAGCGTCGCTCACGTTACCTTCTAAGCCACATGCGCCCCCACCCCCGGGGCCCAGACACGCGCCTCAGTCTGTGCGAACGCGCCACGCATGTGACCGGGGATCACGCACACGCGGTGTGTGAAGCACTCGGCTGTCCAGATGGACTAGACGCCCCTGAAAAATGAGCCCCCGAAGAACACATCCTTCCGTTTTCTCCGCCATCAGCAGCCTCGGTAGTGGGGGGGGGGCGCCCCTAAAAGCTCAGGTCAGCCTCTCCCCTGGTGGGCTTCCCTAGCAAACACAACAGTGATGGATGCAAGTATGTAAGCCAGCAGGCGAGACCATCCCCCAAAAAAGCAAAAGCAGGAGAAAAAAAATTAAAAAAAAAAATTTAGCCAACTACGGAGGAGTCGGGTTGAAGAGCGCGTGCGCAGGAGGGCTACTGTGCGGGAAGAGGGGCTCTTGAGCACGCGCTCGGCCACAAGACTTGGGGAAGTCTCGCGAGATCTCCTGGTGCTTTATATGTACGCAGAGCCCGCGTCCTTCCCCCGGTGCGGTTCCGTCCTGCGCGTCTGTCCCGCAGCACAGGAGCCGTTTACCTCCGTCCGCCTTCTCTCACCGAAGTGCGTGCTCCCACCCCATGGAAGAGTCTATGGGCATGGACATGAGCCCTCTGAGGCCCCAGAACTACCTGTTCGGTTGTGAACTAAAGGCCGACAAAGATTATCACTTTAAGGTGGATAATGATGAAAACGAGCACCAGTTATCTTTACGAACGGTCAGTCTAGGGGCTGGAGCAGGGGATGAGCTGCACATTGTCGAAGCCGAGGCGATGAACTACGAAGGCAGTCCAATTAAAGTAACACTGGCAGCTCTGAGAATGTCTGTACAGCCAACGGTTTCCCTTGGTGGCTTCGAAATGACGCCACCTGTGGTCTTGCGGTTGAAGTGCGGTTCGGGGCCTGTGCATGTAAGTGGACAGCACTTAGCAGCTGTGGGGGAAGACGCAGAGTCAGAAGATGACGACGAGGAGGATGTGAAACTCCTACGCATGTCTGGGAAGCGGTCAGCCCCTGGAGGTGGTAGCAAGGTCCCGCAGAAAAAAGTAAAACTTTTTGCTGATGAAGATGAGGAGGAGGAGGATGAAGAAGATGATGATGATGATTTTGATGACGATGAAGTAGAAGAAAAGGCTCCAGTAAAGAAATCCATATGAGATACTCCGGCCAAAAATGCACAAAAATCAAATCAAAATGGAAAAGACTCAAAACCATCAACACCAAGATCAAAAGGTCAAGAGTCCTTCAAAAAAACAGGAAAAAACTCCTAAAACACCGAAAGGACCCAGTTCTGTAGAAGACATTAAAGCAAAAATGCAAGCAAGTATAGAAAAGGCGCATTGAACAATCCTGGGCACTACCGGTAAATTACCCCAAAGAGGGGGAAAGAGGAAAAGGAGTGACAAATATAGTCCATACTGAGTCTCATCAACAATCCAGACTGAAGTCTTCTATTTTAATCTCAATGCCCTTTCCTGGTTTATCGCTCACCCAGGCCCCCTCCCAGGCTGGAAGCAATCTCCCTTAGTCTCCTAGTGCACCTTTCTTTTGCTGTGATTCAGTGAACTTTTCTTGACTTGTTCATTTATCTCGCCTCTTTGACCATGTTTTAAACACCTTTGTATCTCCCTAGCTGCTCAATAAATATTTGAATGAATTAAAAAAAAATTAGCCAACTACGGACTGGGAAATAGAAAATAGATGCATGCTCATGACTGGAAGGTGACAGACAGCTTATGCACCTGGACGCGGTTCCCAGGGACATGTGGCGGGAGGAAATTCTTCCTTTCAGTGCTCACAGATCAGGCCCTTACGTGGGTGGGGGACAAAACGACTGGGATGATCTGAAAGCTGAGTTAACGGGAAACGGCCAAACTCTGTGTATGCGTATGAAGGAAGGCGATAAATATAACCACACCTCGCGGGTGCCGTTACCTGCCCGCGGCTTTTGGATAAAAGGCGACGCTAACCAAGGAAAGGAGAGAGGCCCTCAGAATAACAAACTCAGGACCCAGTCAGGGCCCTGCTTCTCCTGAGTGCTAGGATGCAAATTGCCTAGAACTCAGAGCGCCTAGAACCCACTCTATCCCTCCCGCAATAATCACCCCCACACCAGACTTGGGGCTGGCTTCCTTCCTGGGATGGGGTGCCCTTCCCTCCCCCTGCAAGTGTGGAATTCCTCAGTATCATCTTGCTCCCCAAGGTTTGGAAGGACAGAAAGACAGAGGGAAGGAGGAAGCCAGCCCGGATGGAGGTGTTGAACATCCAGATGGCACTTGTGAGAAGCAAAACGCAGTCTTGAACCAGGGGGGCTCCCTGGAGCCAGTCCCTTCTGGGGGGCGGGGCAAAGGCGGAGCCGTCCCCTTAGGCAAAAGCCTCTTGTCATTCCCAACAGCCTGCTGGCAGGGAGGCTGGCAGGGAGGAGGGGAGGGCCTGAACCTGAGAGGCATTTCCTTCTCAAACAGCAATAGCAAAGGACTACGAGTTTCCAGCTGGTTTAGGGTGACTGGCACTGACACTTAAGGGACTGGAAGCCGGAGCCTTGAGTTGGTGCTCGGAGAAATAGAGTCGGTCAAAGTCTCCAATCCAATGAGTCTGTGATGGATATGGGATTTTATTTCTTTATTTACTAGGGGCCCAGCACGTGAAATCGCGTGCGGTAGCCCACCGCTGCTCGCTGCTCCACCCACCCGCCAGCCACCCCACCCCACCACACTCGCAGCCCGCAGATGCTCGCTGTGCTTGCTGTCCTGCCCGCCGCTGCCCATCTTGCTGCGATCAGAGCCTGTAGGCTGTGGGGGAAGGACCGAGCGGGACTCAATGCCCCTCATGGTGACCCGTCATTTGGTCATCAGGACACTGGCTTTTTATATAAAGAGATTAAAAAAAAAAATACATAGTCTTACTGATTTCAGAGAGGAAGGGAGAGAGACAGAGAGATAGAAACATCAACAATGAAAGAGAATGATGGGCCGGCTGCCCCTGCATGCCCCACATCAGTGGGGAAGGAATGGAACCAGCAACACAGGCACGTGCCCAGACCGGGAATTGAAACCGTGACCTCCTGGTTCCTAAGTTGATACTCAACCTCTGAACCATGCTGGCCTCCTTCCACTGAGAGGCAGATAGCCAGAGAGAGGCAAGTCTATGTCCTGAACATCTTAGAGACACAATATTCCCGGCTGATAGTTTTCCAATCCTATGGATATTCAATACCAAGAGTGAGAACAGATTCCTGACCACATACCCTCCAAGGACACTCAGCTCTGCATTTGATGTGGAACCATCTGGAAGCACAGAGGCAAGCCGCTAGAGGCTGAACGTGAAGGGAGGTCTTTTGAACCCCAGGGGCCCACGCCCCTTCAACGACCTCCTCCTTCTCCCGCATCCCCATGGAGGTGGGTGAAAACGAATCATTCCATGGACCACTGCAGCCGAAAAACTGACCCATCGAGCAGAAAAGTCTGTCAGCCACCGGTCAGGCGCACTGGCCGCCGCACAGAAGGAAAGGCTCCAAGCGGGCAACTCGGTAGCTCTGAGTCAAACACGCTCACACTCGTTGGCCAGGTGCAGAGTGAGATCATTTTCATCACCTGTCACTCCCGGGACACCCCTCCCCTGCCCCGGAGAGCTCACACGTTTCTACCAGCACCGGCGTGTGTTGGTGCCAATTGTCTCCAGGGCCGTTCCAGGAAGAGCGAGAGAGCCAGTGCCGTGAGCTTTAACGCTGGCGAAAACCAGGTCGTCCGGGGTTGAAAGGAAGTCAGCAAGGAGTCCTCTGTCTGTTTGTCTAACACGTTCCATAAAGGTCTGTCCTGCCAGGACATCCCCTTATTTATGCGCCTCCGGGGGTGGTGGAGGGCGGCGGGAACAGCCGTCCCAGGTGCTCATGCAGTTCATAGAGCGGGAGAAATGACTTAGAGGAGCCCTTTCCCGCCACGCTAGCGCCTGAGTCCCACGGCCACTCGCCTGGGGAGCCGCACGCCCGAGCCCATATCCCTGGGTGGCCTGGTGACAGCAAGATAACAGACGGGGCCGCTGACGGAGACAAGCAGGGAAGATAGAGACACAGGGCACATTGTTTTCATCGGCAACGTCTACTCAGACCTCCGCCCTTGCCTGGGGATGCAGAGGGGACACGTCAGTCTCCTCTACTTGTTGTAAAATGCTCCCAGGCCTGGAGCAGGATGGGGTGGCAGTTCCGAAAGCTGGGGTGCCTGTCCCTGGAGACACCCCGCTGCTTGCTGGTCAGGGCCCAGGACTAACGAGCGAGACCCACACAAAGAGCTTCCAGATCCATGCAGCTGTGCTGCCCAGGAGAGCAGTCTCTGAGCCAGCTCTGCAAAATCAGGGGGCGGGGCCGGAGAGGTCCCCCCTCAACGTCCCTCCCCGCCCCCGCTGCCAGCCCTCCATTAGAGTGCACCCCACGGCCCCACCTACCTGGTAGGGGCCCTGGTTGCAGCCGCAGTAGCTGCTCTCCATGGTGTAGCTCCTGGCCACCCCCATCTCTCTCCACACCACCACGCGGGCGGTGGAGGCGCGAGACTTCTCCACCAGGAAGCTGCAGCTGCTCATGGTGAAGGCGGGTGCGAGCTGATCCAGGATTCGGGGGAGAGTCTACAGTAAGAAAAATAAAAGTAATAAAAATCAATTGCGATGAGCTGCAGGTGATTGGGTGTAGGCATCATAAAACCTGATGTCTCAACATCTCTTACGCATCTCAGTATATCAAACACATAATAAAAGCCGCCGCAAACCTTGTATCAATCCTAAGAAATGGATACCATTTTTTTTAATGGATGTTAGAGAGAAACATCAATGATGAGAGAGAATCATGGGTCCGCTGCCTCCTGCACTCCGCCTGCTGGGCATGTGCCCTTGACCAGACTTGAACCCCGGACCCTTCAGTCCACAGGCCAATGCTCTATCCACTGAACCACACCAGCCAGGCTGGACATCATTTTTGTTTTTAAGTGTATTTTATTGTTTTTTTTTTTACAGAGAGGAAGGGAGAGGGATAGAGAGTTAGAAATATTGATGAGAAAGAAACATCGATCAGCTGCCTCCTGCATGCCCCTCACTGAGGATATGCCCAAAACCATGGTACATGCCCTTGACCAGAATCAAACCTGGGACCTGTCAGTCCGCAGACTGACGCTCTATCTATCCACTGAGCCAAACCGGTTTTGGCAAGGACATCATTTTAAAAGTCATTTTAAAGATGAGGTGACGGAGGATTGGAGGTTCTTCTTTCTTTTCCTCATCTAACCAAAGGGTGGTCACTTTCACTATTTCAAGAAGCCAAACATGGGTGCGTAGATTCTCTACTTTTTGTATGTTTTCTGTTGTATATATTTCCTTTGGGACCTCTCTCTCTCTCTCTCTCTTTTTATCAGGATAGGCCACTTCAGCTGGTTTGCCTCAGTAGATAGAGCATCGGCCAGCAGACAGAAGGGTCCCAGGTTCAAGTCCAGTCAAGGACACATTCCAGGGTTGCAGGCTCAATCCCCAGTGAGGGGCGTGCAAGAGGCAACTGATCCATGATTCTCTCTCATCCCTGATGATTCTCTCTCTCTCTCTCCTCCCTTCTCCCTTCCTCTCTGAAATCAATCTACATTAATAAAAGAGAAATATGCAAATGACCATCACTTCACAACAGCCACCTGCCAATCAGGAGTGAGTATGCAAATTAACCTGACAAAGATGACAGGTTAATTTGCATATGCAGGCACCAAGCGGCTAGGGGAAGAGCAGTCGCTTGTTTGAATGCCAGGGCCAAGCAGCCTGGGTCCCGGCATTGGGCATCCTTGGGACCCAGGCCTCTCTGAGCCTGTAGGCCCTGGCCCAGGCATGGAGAAGCCAGGGGTAGGGCTGCAACATCCCTGGGATCCAGGTGCTCTGAGCTGGTGCAAGTGCAAGCAGCCAGGGGCAGAGCGGGAACGTCCCCTGCAAGGAGTGAGCAGACAGCAGACAGCCGGGGACTGGTTGCCCCTGGCTCTGGCAGCGAAGGGCAAGCAGGCCCCCACAAAGAGCAGACACCAGGGCTTGTGGTGGCGTCAAGCAGGTAGGTTTGCAGAGAGCAGAGAACCATGGGGAGCAGGCCTAAGCCATCAGTAGGGCATCCCCTGAGGGCTCCCAGATTGAAGAGGGTGCAGGTGGGGCTGAGGGCCCGTCCCCTCCTCCCCCCCGTACACGAATTTCGTGCACCGGGCCCCTAGTAAAAATATATTTTAAAAAATAATAATAACGATAGGCCACTTCTAACCTACCCTGTAGCTGACATCTTCCGAGACAGGGGGCACGCCCCCGGCGGACTCCGCTTGCCACAGGGTCTCCTTGATGCTGCAGCCGTAGACAAACACGTTCTTCTTCTGAGAGTGGCCATGAAAGTCACAGAAGACCTACAATGGCCAAGCGAGGGGAAGCGTTACCCCGGCTCATCCACTGGTTCCTTAAAAGTTTAATGCATCCGCCGCCTCTGGCAGGACCTGCTGAGGCAGCAGAACCCGGCGTGTTAAAATCCCCCGTGCTGTCCATCTGTAAGCGTCGTATCCATCAAGTTCTTGGGGCGGGAGGGCGGAGGGCGGGTTAGATTGGAAAGGGGTTAGCACTGAAGAGGATATGACAGAATATACTTGTGGCAGGAGAGGGGGCAGGGTTAAAACTAGAAGTGAGAATAGGAACAAAAGTTTTTTGGAAAAAAAATTATGAGCCCTAACCGGTGTTGCTCAGTGGGTAGAGCAACAGCCTGCAGACTGAAGGGTCCCAGGTTCGACTCCAGTCAAGGGCAGGTACCTTGGTTGCGGGCACATCCCTAGGAGGAGGTATGCAGGAGGCAGCTGATCGATGTGTCTCTCTCATCGATGTTTCTAACTCTCTATCCCTCTCCCTTCCTCTCTGTAAAAAAAAAATCAATAACATATATATACTTTTTTTAAAATTATGAGAGCCCAGACATCATGGCTCAGTGATTGAATATCGACCTATGAACCAGGAGGTCACAGTTCAATTCCCAGTCAGGGCACATGCCCAGGTTACAGGCTCCATCCCCAGTAGGGGGCATGCAGGAAGCAGCCGATCCATGATTCTCTCTCATCATTGATGTTTCTGTCCCTCTCTCTGAAATTAAAACACACACACACACATACACATAAAAATAATTGTTCAAGGAATAATTCTCCACCAACCTTCCTCTCTTACCCCTAAGTTCCTCTCCATGAATTGAACACCTACCATTCATAGCAAAAGTGTGCAAACAAATCAAGACTGTTTCTTAGCAACAGATTTCTCCAGGAAGCTGGAAGCTACGCCTATCAGCTGACAGGTGCTCCTTTAAGGCTGAACTCAAACGGAAAAAAAGAGGTTTTTGTGTGTGTGTTTCCCGGTCCTCACAGATGCTCAGAGCCGAGATAAATGACAAATGACAGGCCTATTTGCCCGCGGGAGAGACCACTGCTCTGCCCTGGTAGTTCTAGCCGCCTCCGGAGAGGGAGACGTGGTTCCACGTGTGGATCAAATGACATTCCCTGGAATAAGAGCTTGTTAATTATAACAAACATGTGTTCCTCCACGTGGTCGGGGGCAATTACAAGACAAATTACTAAGTGATTTCGGGGGAGAAAGCTTTTTTCTTTCCTACTGGAAGATGGAACACACATTTCCTTTCTGTAAAATTCTGTGCTGGGTACACTGAACGTAAACAGTCCAACACCCACAGGTGAACCAGTGATCTTTGCTGGCTCATGCCTCAGCTGGTTCAACAAGCATATTTTTAAAATATCCTTTTTTATTGACTTCAGAGAGAGAGAGAGAGAGAGAGAGAGAGAGAGACATAGAAAGAGGCAGAGAAAGAGAGAGAGAGACATCAATGATGGAGAGAATCATGGATCAGCTGCCTCCTGCACGCCGCACACTGGGGATCCAGCCTGCCATCCCGGCATGTGCCCTGTCCACGAATTGAACAGGGACCTCCTGGTTCATAGGTTGATGCTCAATCACTGAGCCATACTGGCTGGGCAGTTCAACTAATATTTATTGTATCGCTGCTGTGTGGCAGAAAAAAAAATTGGAATATAACGTATTTCTGCCCTAGATACTAATGGCAACAATAGTTACTAGGTGCATTGGTCAAAAATTCGGATTTTGTAACCAAAGAAAACACGATAATTTCAAGAGAAACATCAAAAGTGCTTTATTCAAAGTAATGCTCATCGCTGGCTACACATTTATTTCCCCCGTCTTTCAGGTGATTTGTGGGTACCGTCCCAATAGAACTTGTCTTGTTTTGAGGCAGACCATTCAGAGACCCAGTTTCCCACTTCTTCGTATGTTGTGAAGTGCTGCTCAGTGCGTGTGCCATGATCGGAACAGGTGGTCACCTGAAGGAGGGAGGGCTAGTGAATACGGCAGGTGGGTTCATACTTCCCAGGCAGGATCTGTTAACAGGTCTCTAACTGGTGTTGAGGTGTGTGATGGTGCGTCATCATGAAGCACAGTTACTTTGCCGTGTCTTCTGGCCCATTCTGGTCATTTTACGATAAAAGCGTGGTTCAGATTGATTATTTGTTGTCAGTAGCGATCAGTATGAACGGTTTAACCATACTGATACTGATTTTTAGAAGCTCATAATAAACCACACCTTCCTGATCCCACCAAACACAGAGCATTGTCTTTTTACGAAAGCGATTTGGCCTTGCAGTCGATATTGATGGTTGACCTGGATCAACCCAAGATTTTGTGTGTTTGGGATTCTCAGAATAAATCCACTTTCATTGCCAGTCACAATTCGATGCCAACAAGACTTTTTCATGCTGTTGAAACATTTTACTGGTGACTTTTCGGTTTTCCATTTGTCTTTCGTTCCGTTGATGGGGCACCCGTTTTCCTTCCTTTAAAATCTTTCTCGTTGCTGGAAAACGAACGGAAAATGTTTGCTGAGCAACGTTTAATCTTTCTGCAAGGTTTTTTTTTTGTGTTTTTTTTTTGTTTGTTTGTTTGTTTGTTTTTTTAGTTTGACAGGCATCTTCATCCAACAATGCTTGTCACTGTTGGTCTTCAAACTTTTTCGGTTGACCTGGATGTTCTGTCTTACACACCGAATTCCTCAGTTTTAAAGCATTTAACCCAGTGTTCACAAGGATCTTGAGGTGGAGCACGTTCACCATAAGCTTCCCGAAGTATATGATGACTTTCAGCAGCACTTTTCTTCCCAAAAAATAAATAATGAATTAAAACTTCCCGCAAACACTCTTTTTGGGGGCATGAAATTGGACATTTTTAAGCGTAAAAAAGCTATGATGTTAACGCCTTCAGTAAATTTGACATAGGAAGTTTTGAAGCTTATTGCCAACATAACAAATTAGCATACGTATCAAATCACATATCTATCAACATACGTAGCACTCCATCCAGTGAAAAGGATCCGCAGCATTAACCGGCACGCCTGGTTCTTTATTGCAGATTTAGGACACTTTCTTTACTGGGCTAAGCACTCCATCCAGATGATGTATAAAGAAGAGGGTGCTGCGTGTGTCCCCACTCAGCAGCTGAGAAAAACTGAATTTCAGGCCAAATCCACCACTTGCCCGGGTTGGCGCTGCTATTAAGGATGGACGGGAGTCTCTGAGCCCCGTTTGCTGGGATCCGGCATCCATGTTTTCAAGCTTTGTCACTTCCCCATTGCCTCTTCCCGGAGCCGTTGGGCTGGGATCGGTCCTCCACGTCAAGGAATCACGGGTTGGCAGGGAGTGGATGTGGAGCTCAGCACGGGGCTCTGGGAACTAAAGGAGAGCAGGTCGCCCAGGTCCAAGAGCGCCATTCACAGCGCACCCCCAGGAAAGGCAGCTGGGAGGCATGGGATGCGGGGAGGGAGTGGGGGGCCCTGGCGCAACCCGGGGGGAGGGGGGACTCTATGCTTGTGGAGAACAAGGTAGAAACTACTCTGGCTCAGAGGACCTGCAGGCCTGCAGAGCAGGACGATAAAGTGGGAGGAACACGGCCCTGATCACTGTGGCTCAGTGGATACAGCATCTGCCAGCGGACTGAAGGGTCCCAGGTTCGATTCCGGTCAAGGGCACAGGCCCGGGTTGCAGGCTCCATCCCCAGCGGGGGGCTTGCAGGAGGCAGCTGACTGATATTTCTCTCTCATCGATGTTTCGATCTCTCCCTTCTCTCTCTAAAAATCAATAAAAACACATTTTTTTAAAAAAAGGAAGGACGTTTGCTGAGGGAGTAAGGAAGTCAATGCTATACCCACTGGAGACTAAGTAGACAAGGGGCTGGGTGAAGTGTAACCCCGGATTTCCGGACTAAGCGCATGGACACTATGACTGACTGCACTTTCCCCCACCAAGGCCAGGAGCACAGGATGTGGGGGGAGAAGGGACCTAAAGCCTCCATTGACCTCCTGTTGTGCCTCAGCTGGCAAGGTTAGGTTTGGCCCCACTCCCCCCACCCCCCTCCGCCAGGCCATCCTGCTTCCCCTGTGCCCCTGTCTTTCCTGGCAAACGCGCACCACGGTGCGGACTGGACTGCCATTCTGCGATCAGGCTCTGAGGCGTCTCCCTCGTACCCTCCCCGTGAATCCTTCCGGAGCCAAATTCCAGGTTCATTTCTCTCACGGAAACGTGAGCTCCATCCCTTCCTGCGCAGACATTGCTATGCTCCTCAGGTGCCCGCCCAGCTCTTCTCCACCCCCATTCCTGGGGCTCCTTCCCCTTCCCCTGTGAGCTAAACGTGGGGCCTCTGGTTCAAGAGGTTCCCCCCTCTTTCCCACACCCACCTCCCCTGCCTGTGCAGATCGCAGGGCCCCCACTCCCCACCCCGTTCACTGCTCAGCCCCCAGCTGAAGCGGCTGGGTCCCCATCCCTCACATCCGGGTCTAGCTCCTGCTGCTGAGCTGAAAGGCATCTGCATTATTTATGCCAGCGCCACAGGGAAAGGAGGGCGGCCGGCTGGAGCCAGCAGAGGCAAATGAATTCCGGGGAATGTGCTGAACCCAGGCTGCAGCCGCCCCGCCGCCAATTAGACCAAGTGCGGCTCCCCCAGCCCCGGAGCTGCCGGCAGGCACCTACGTGCAGTCCAGGCGGAGGGCCCGGCCGGCATGGCTCCGTGGTGGAGCGTGGACCTAGGAACCAGGAGGTCGGGGTTCGATTCTAGGACAGGGCACATGCCTGGGGTTGAGGGTTCCGTCCCCAGTAAGGGGGCGTGCAGGAGGCAGCCGATCCATGATTCTCTCTCATCATTGGTGTTTCTCTCTCACCCTCTCTCTCCCCCTTCCTCTCAATGGATGGGTGGATGGGTGGGTGGGTGGGAGATGGCTAGATGGCTGGGGATGGCTAGATGGGGGGGTGAGTGGGTGGATGGGTAGATGGGTGGGGGAGTGAGTGGGTGGGTGGGTGGATGGATGGTTGGGTGGGTGGGCGGATGGGTGGGTGGATAGATATATGGGTGGATGGGTTGATGGATAGATATATGGATGGGTAGATATATGGGTGGGTGGGTGGATAGATGAAAGAGCATGTGACAATGCCATATTGCTCATAAACTGAATGACTTTCTGGTCTTTAGCAACCCCCATTGGTATCAGTGTCCTGACTTCTTTCCCTGTCTCCGTTCTCATTGGTCCTGGGAGTCATGTGACAGTACCCGCCAGGGGGGAATGCCTGAGTGCCCGGAGTCTAGACCAAGTGGAAGCCCAAGCTACCGGATGCAGCTTCCCAGCGCCTTGGGAATCCGTGCCTCAGGGCCAGGGGCCCCGTTCATCCGCACATGCAGCCCAGAGCCAGCTTTTTGATTTGTTTGGTTAATCCTCACCCGAGAAATTTTGTTAATTATGTTCTAGAGGCCTGGTGCACGGATTTGTACACCAGTGGGGCCCCTCACCTGGCCTGTGGCCTCTCGCAATCCAGGACCCCGTGGGAGAATGTTGGATTGCCTGTCCCAGCCCGGTCCCCATCGGCCAGGCAGAGGGACCCCACAGTGCGTGAATCCGTGCATCAGCCTCTAGTACATGCAGGTAAGATCTTCACTTAATCTCTTCCCACCCTCTCCCGCTCCCTCTTCCGAGATTCATCAGTCTGTCCTGTGTTTCCAGGCCTGGGCGTTGAGCGTCTGACCCCTGGTGGTCAGTGCGAGTCATAGTTATGGTCAAGGGGTACAAGGGTCACTGAAGGCTTTTGATTCTTAGAGAGGAAGGGAAAGGGAGAGAGGAAACAGAATCATCGATTGGCTGCCTCCTGCACACCCCCTACTGGGGATCCAGCAGCAACCCAGGCATGTGCCTTTGACCTGAACCGAACCTGGGACCCTTCAGATTGCAGACTGAGGCTCTACCCACTGAGCCACACCAGCGAGGGCTCAAGCGTCAATCTTGAGGCAGTGGGAATCTTCCAGGCACCGAGTGAGGGGCGGTGTGCGGCCAGCTGTCAGCGGAAGCGGGTTAAGTACAGCCTCGCAGGTAACCGGGTGGGGCTCTGAGCGCAGCGCAGAGCAATGCCAGCAGCACGGAGCGCCGGCTGAGTCTCACCCACTTCTCAGCTGGTCCCCGCAGGAAGCCTGCGGGCGGCCGTCAGGTTGACAGTTAATTAATGTGTACTTTGTATGTATAAACGAGACTGCCACCTGCCACGCTTTGCAGCAAACGCACGGCTCTTCCAGGAGAGGCTGTCAGAGCAGAGAGGGGCCTGTTCGCCCTGAGCGGGCTGTGTGTGTCACCAGCGTCAGGTCGGGCCCCTCCCTGGAAACCTCGCTCTGGTCCCGAGGCCCAGGCTGCTGCCCGGGGCACACCTGTCCCAGCCTCGGCCCTGAACGGGCTCTAGAGGGGAACACAGAGACCACATCGCCTCGGATGCGAGGGTGAGGGCGACATGAAAATATCGCACATTTGACTAGGATAGAACAAGGATTCTTATATATATAAGAATTTATATATGTGTGTGTGTGTGTGTGTGTGTGTGTGTATACATATATATGTATTTTTTACTGATTTCAGAGAGGAAGGGAGAGGGAGAGAGAGAGAGAAACATCAATGATGAAAGAGAATAATGGACCGGCTGCCTCCTGCACATCCCCTACTGGGGATCCAGCAGCAACCCAGTCATGTGCTCTTGACCTGAATTGAACCTGGGACCCTTCAGTCCGCAGGCCGATGCTCTATCCACTGAGCAACACTGGCGAGGGCTCGAGGGTCAACCTAAAGAGAGTAGAAGGGAGAAGGAGGGAAGATGGAGAGGAAAAAAGAGGGAGGGAGGAAGGGAGGGGGAGAGAGACAGAGACAGAGACAGAGAGAGAGATGAGAAAGATACATTGATTGGCTGCCTCCCGCACGTGTCCCTACAGGGTTAAGGGAACCTGCAATCAAGGTACGTGCCCTTGACCGGGAATCGAACCCACGACTCTTCAGTTCACCAGCTGACACTAACCACGGAGCCCCGGCCAGGGCAGAACAAGGGTTCCTAAGGGGGAAAGATATGTCTTGTTCTCTTCCCAACACAAAACTCTCAGCCAATAGGTGCATAAAGAAGTGGGACATCAAGTTGATGTCTATGCCTCTCTCTCTCTCTGAAAATGATCAACACATTTTAAATAAATTAAAAAGTCGGAAAAGAAAGGAACATTTGTACACAGCCACAGGGAGAAGTAGCAATAACGCGTTCTTTCCTGGATCCTTCTGAGAAGTCGTGGTCTGCTGACACCTAGCTTCAGCCTTCGAGCCTGGGAAATGCCAGAGCACGTTTCTGTTGCTCTAAGGGGCGCGCCATTGTGGCAGCCCTAGGAAATGACCGGGCCCCACCGCCAGGCCTGCGTCTGGCTGTCTTGCCTTCACACAGGGGTGGGGACCTTTATTTCTGCCAAGGGTCACTTGAATATTCATTTGTTTATTTGTTTAAATATACGTTTCTATTAGTTTCAGAGAGAAAGAGGGAGGGGGAGGAAGAGAGACGGAGAGAAACATCCACGATGAGAGAGAATCACTGATTGGCTGCCTCCTGCTCACCCCCTACTGGAGATTGAGCCCATAACCCAGACCTGTGCCCTGACCTGGAATGGAACCGTGACCTCCTGGTTCCTAGGCTGACACTCAACCACTGAGCCACACCGGTTGGGCCACTTGGCTATTTGTAACATCATTCACAGGCCATACACGTTTATCGACTGAAAAATTAGCCTGCTGGGTTTGGTCCACATTCAATTAACTCGCCCCAAAACCAAATGATTTCTCAGGGCCTTATACGGCCCGGCCCGCAGGCCAGATGTTCCCCACCCCTGCGTGCACAGGAAGCAGCCTAGACCGTGAGGCGGCCGGACTCACCGCAGGGCTGTGGCCAGTGCTGCGCAGGTAGTAGAGCAGGCCCTTGGCGTGGTAGATGGTTGGCTGGAGCTGCGCGCTGGGCGCCAGCCACTGTCGGTTCAAGTCCTCCCCCCGCAGGGAGCATCTGTGACTGCGGGAACAAAGACGCATTTAGGAGAAAATCACTTGAGAAAATTGCCGTCAATGAGACCCACAATTAAACCGAGGAAGCCAACTTCCCTCTGACTTGTGCCCAGTTGCCATCCATTGAAGATGTCCTTTGAATTCCGGAAGTGTCCTGATTATTTTCACAGCCCACAAAAGACTGGGGTATCCTATGTAATTGGGTATTGGGTCATCAAATTGCTCTTTTTAAATATAATTTTATTGATTTCAGAGAGGAAGGGAGAAGGAAGGAGAGATAGAAACATCAGTTTTGAGAGAGAATCGTGGATCGGCTGCTTCCTGGACACCCCCTATTGGGGATGGAGCCCGCAACCCAGGCATGTGCCCTGACTGGGAATTGAACCCAAACCCTTCAATCCACAGGCTGGCACTCTACCCACTAAGCCAAACTAGCTAGGGCCAAAGTTATTGTTGTTGTTTTAAATACATTTTTCATTGATTTGAGAGAGGAAAGGAGAGAAAGAGAGAGATAGAAACATCAATAATGAGAGAGAATTATGGATCAGCTGCCTCCTGCATGCCCCCTACTGGTGATGGAGCCCGCAACCTGGGCCTGTGCCCTGACCAGGAATCATAGGCTCAACCACTGAGCCATGCTGGCCGGGCTATCAAAGTTGTTTTGTTAATCCTCACAACTTTGATAGCTAATTTCCCATTAATTTTTAGAGACACTGGAAGGGAGAAGAAGAGAGAGAGAGAGAGAGAAACATTGATGTGAGAGAGACACGCCAATTGGTTGCCTCCCACACATGCCCCAACCACGGCCAGGGATGGAGTTTGCAATTGAGATACATGCCCTTGATCGGAATCAAACCCAGGACCCTTCAGTCTGGGGGCCAAGGCTCTATCCACTGAGCCAGACCGTCTAGGGCGGTTTATTCAGCTTTTAAAGGAAAATTGAGGAACGGTCGCTCCCCACTCTGTACACGCACAGAGAGCATTTGGGGAATTTCTCTGGACTCTGAGCGCTCCAGGTCTACAGAGAAGCTGAGCTCAGTCTATGCGGCTGGGCGGCTGAGATGTGACGATTCCAGCTGGGCCCCTGTGTCTGCGGTGGATATGACGGCACCCCCATGAGGACACAGAAGCTTAAAAATGACTGAGGAAAATGGCCGAGATCCTGTCCCCAGGAACGAAGCTTTAGATCCAACCAAGTCTGTGCCTGGGAAAAACCACGAGGCCGCTTTCTCGCGTCACGTGGCTGCCTCCCCGTCCTCGTGGATGACAGAGCAAGCTTGACATTGACCGGACAGCCAGAGCGCCTCTTCCGAACACGTCGTCACGGAATATTAGTGCTCGAAATGAGCTCGCAATCGCACGCTCCCCTCTGCTGGGAAACGGACGTGCACGGGGGAAAGGGGGGAGATGTTTTACAAAGGTACCCCCCCCCCGGCTGGTGACAGCGATGACTGCCATGCGGGGAGAAGGGAACCGAGATGCTAAGCTGCAGGTGAGGACATCCTACCCACCCACTGTCGCCAGCAGGGACAGCCCGTGCTCAGGCGGCTCCTGACGGTCCTGCTAGTCAGGTGTCATTTGCTCAGTAGGTCGAGTGAGAAAGGTGCCCCTATGGGAAGGAGGAGGGTCCCGTCGGCATCTTCTAGTCCTGCCCGGCCCCTCTCCCCTCCCCTGCGGCTCTTGTCCTTCCATCCCCCGGCCCCACCCGATTGCTCGCACTCCCTCTGAGCACCAGCATCGGCGGTCCTGGTATCAGGACTCCCCTCAGCTCCAGCCCTTCCCAACAGTTCAACCTGGAGATGAGCTCTGCCGAGAAGCTTCCCTGACCCCCGGCCACTACATGCTGCTCCTCTTTGTTGCAATAGCATCCGGACATTCCCTTCATCGGAGTTCTCATGAAATCATTTCAAATGGGCTTATCTATATATCTATTATCTGCCTATCCTTTTATTATCTATCTATCATCCATCCATCATCCATCTATCTATCCTTCCATTCAACCATTTATCTAACCAACTATCCATCCACCCATCATCCATCCATTCATCATCCATCCATCATCCATCCACCCATATCCATCAATCCTTCCATCATCCATCCATCCATCCAACCACCCACCCATCATCCATCCATCCATCATCCATCCACCCATATCCATCAATCCATCCACCCATCCAACCTTCCATCCGTCCCAAAGATTGAGGAGCAATAACCAATATTAATTGCTGATGGAATTCTGGGCTGTTAACCAGAGCAAAGGGGAGGATGAGATATAAGACTAAGAGCATTGCCTTCTGCTCCTCTGTGTTGCAATAGCACCCAGAGATTCCCTGAATCCAAGAAAATGAGTTGGAGAGAAACTGGGCCACTGTGAGACCGAGGGGAGCTGCTAGTTTGGGGTACACTTGGTTTGTAGTGCAGGGGTGGAGGCAGCCCTGCGGTACCACGGGTTGTGGGGATTTGGGATGCTCGGGTTCCTCACATGGCCACGGTTATGGGAGCATCTTTGTGTGAGCACATGGCGCCGCCATCTCTACCTCTGCAGCTGCCCATAACGACAATGGGTGCTGCACCGCCTTGAGTGCTCTCCCTGTAACGCGAGCTTATGTGCATCCGCCTCCAACCGCAGGAATTTTGTGCTAATAACACAGAGATGCACCACCGCGCCTCTTCCCCGGGATCTGTGCAGGCATCTGAGGGCGAGACGTGCCCCATCTTATTATCTGCTGAAACAACAGCTGGTCCCTCCCCATGGGGGACCAGCAGATGGACAGCTCTGACTGGCTGGCAACCCACGCATTGCCGCTAACTTCTGAAAAGGGGTCATCCTTCACACCGTTTGAAGCCTGCTTTGCTTGTGGGAAAAAAAAAAAAAAATATATATATATATATATATATATATATAGCAATAACAATGCATATATATATATTTTTTTTTCATTGTTATTGCTATTGTTTTCCCCACTGAAAACTGAAAACGTACGGGGAAAGGGGAGAACCACTTTCTTCTGGTTTTCATAGGTGCTGGCATTTGATGTCACTTGTCCTTATTAAAAATAAAATGAAAAAAGCTGACTAGTTTGTTCAGAGGTTGAGTATTAACCAATGGACCAGGAGGTCACAGTTCGATTCTAGTCAGGACACAGGCCTGGGTTGTGGGCTGGGTCCCCAGTAGGGGGTGTGCAGGAGGCAGCCGATCCATGCTTCTCTCTCATCATTGATGTTTCTAAGTCCCTCTTCCGTGCCCTTCCTCTCTCTGTAAAATCAATACAAACATATTTTTTTAAAAAACAAACAAACATACAGATGGGTAAGAAACACCTTCAACCATGAAGGAACTCTACAAATAAAGCGATATTCTTATCTTATCATCCCTCACGGGTTCCATCTGCTCCCCATGCGGCGTCTAAACCCAATAATCCATCAGCTCGGGAACAGACCTGGAGGAAAGGCGCGCATCTGCTTCCAATTCCTCGCCCACGGCTGAGAAATATTCCTGTCGCAGCCGAAAGTCCTCCTGCTGGTTCTCACTGGGCATCGCCTCATGTCACTGGAGAGGCAGCCCTTCGCCCTGAGCACTGTGATGGGCGCTATCGGATGCTCTAAGGCACAAGTGCCTTCAAAGAGAATCCCAGCGCCTTCGGAGCTCAGTTGCGAGGCCGGCATCATAAACACGCGTAGGAGATAATAACAGGATACCGGAGCAATTAATTCTGAATTGGGGGTCAATTAGGGAGAGGAAAGCATGAACAGCCATTTATAATTATGAGTTAATGCGCTACGTCTCCCTGGGATTTTTCTAATTATGAAATGGAGGATTCAATCTCCCGTTAATAGAATTTCCAATGCCTGTAAGGCCTTAATGGGAAGGGTTTCTGGGTGAGCAAAGAAGATGGAACGCGCGCGCTCATCTGTGATGGCTCCAGGAACTCCCCCCGAAATGACGGCAAAGACTTGATTTAGATACTCACAAATCTTTTCCCTTTTTTTCCCTTTTTTTTTCTTTTTGTGAATCCACACCCGACGATATTTTTCCCATTGATTTTTTAGAGAGAGGGTGGAAGGGAGAGGGAGAGACAGAGAGAAACATCAATGTGAGAGAGACATGGATGGGTTGCCTCCTTCCTGCACCCCAACCAGGGCCAGTAAATCTGCAACCAAGGCGCATGCCCTTGACTGGAATCAAACCCAAGACCTACAGTCTGAGGGCCAATGCTCTATCTGCTGAGCCAAACGGGCCAGACCCACGTATAAATCTTCACCCAGAGAAAACAGAAGAGGAGATGACAACAGACAAGGAATTTCTAAATACTGAGACACGGAAGCAGATGGCCCCGTGG
Source organism: Lasiurus borealis (assembly GCA_004026805.1). NCBI lineage: Eukaryota > Metazoa > Chordata > Mammalia > Chiroptera > Vespertilionidae > Lasiurus > Lasiurus borealis. The sequence goes on along the minus strand of PVJN01012055.1, from coordinate 23,773 downwards.
TATGGGACTTAACACCTCAAAATCCTTCAGATGTACAGGCCGGAGGAGGCACGTCAATTTACAAGAGGAAAGGATGAGGAATTGTGTGCACCACACATCTCTGACTATCAGACACGCAGCGATTTTCAACCGGTATTGGCTGCAAAAGGAATCAGATTCTCAGATCCACTGTCCCCGATATCTGACTGGGGGGCCATCTTCCTTCCCCTTCCCAAATGATCGACTTAGCAAGCCCACCCACAGGGACAGCAGGCATAGCTGGACAGCAGGACATACTGCAGTGAAAATAAGAATAAATGTTTTTGAAAACTGTTACATAGCACTCGCAGGTTTGGCTCAATGGATAGAGTGCAGGCTGAAGGGTCCAAGGTTTGATTCTGGTCAAGAACACATGCCTGGGTTATAGGGTTGATCCCCAGTGTGGGGCATTGCAAAAGGCAGCCAATCAAGGATTCTCTCTCATCATTAATGTTTCTATCTCTCTGTCCCTCTCTATTTCTGAAATCAATAAAAATATATTTCTTAAAAAAGATAAATTTCCTTTAAAAGAATGGCAACAATATTGTCAGTAGATTTAGCATCTGTAATAATAAAAGCATAATATGCTAATTAGGACAGTCAAACAACCTTTTGGTCACCATTCTGGACATCCTTTGAGATGAAGCGGTGGTGGGGGCTGAGGCAGAGGTTGTTAGGGGCAATCAGGCAGGCAGAGTAGTTAGGGGTGATCATGCAGGCAGGTGAGTTGTTAGAGGTGATCAGGCAGGCAGGTGAGTGGTTAGAGGTGATCAGTCAGGCAGGCAGGTGATCAGTTAGGAGCCAGTGGTCCCGGATTGTGAGAAGATGCAGGCCAGACTGAGGGACACTCCTTCACCACCCCTCCCACCACCCTCACGCACAAATTTTGTGCACCTGGCCTCTAGTTGTTAATAAAAAAATATCTGAAGGCAACAAAAAAGAAATCTGAAAGTGCTGAGGAAAAACAATCACCAAGTTAAACTTTTATATCTAGGTAAAGTATCACTCAAAGGAAGACAGAAAATTTCAGACAGAAGATGAAGATAAAAGAGTTCCCTTCTCCTAAGTCAGTACTGAAAGAACCACTAAAGAACGACTTAGCACAAAACCAAAAAAAAAAAAAAAGAAAAGTGTGAAGAGAGAAAGTGAGATGCCATTGGTAGACATATAGTTGCCAGGTAGAGAGAGAAACATCATTGATCGGCTGCCTTCTGCACACCCACAATGGGGGCAGGTGCCTGACCTGGAATCTCACTGGCAACCCTTGGTTCCTGAGTGGGTGCTCAACCACGGAGCCCTACCCGTCAGGCTGTCATTCCCTTTCTTGCCACACGTCCTCTTCCTCTGGGCGCTGCCCCACAGCCCTGCTGTCAACACCAGTGAGCTCAACAGGCTGGGAGCACCGAGGGGCTGAGCTCCCATAGGAAGGAGACGCCAAGACCGGCTCAGCCTGGAGGCCAAATTCCCAGCAGAAGGACATCAATTCAAACGCCGGTGGCTCTGCTCTTTCCCACATGGAGCATGAGCGCTGGGGGGAGGAAGTGCAGAGGCAGAAGGATGGATGTCTGACTGAACACGCATGTGGGCGATGAAGGAAGAAGAAAGCCCCCTCCGCTCCACACTTGGGAGAGATGCTCAAGTAAGATGGATGCTCCCTCATTATGGGGAGACCCCAAGAGAGAAGGTGATGAGTGGTAGCACTTGCTTGCAGAAAGCGGGGCCTGTGTGTAGAAAGGAGAGAATAATGGAGAAAGAGGGAAGGAGGAGAGGGAGAGGGCCATGACAGAAAGTTTAAGAGAAGGGCTCAGCCAGTGTGGCTCAGTGGTTGAGCGCTGACCTATGAACCAGAAGGTCATGGGTCGATTCCTGGTTAGGGCACATGCCCAGGTTGCAGTTCCATCCCCAGTAGGGGGCGTGCAGGAGGCAGCCGATCCATGGTTCTCTCTCATCATGGATGTTTCTATCTCTTTCTCCTCTCCCTTCCTCTCTGAAATCAATAAACATATATTTTTAATACAAAGCTGAAGAGAGGAAACAAGGAGGTGTGCATTAAACCGTGTGTTTGACATTGCAAGCTGTGCTGGATCGGGGGACCACATTTGTGACCCCCACAGATCTCATTTATTCCTGGTTTCCCCTTATCAGCACGTCTTTCTCAAACTCCAACGGATGCGTCTCCCTGGCTGACTCTCTTGGCTGGATTTATGCGTCTGCTGCTGGGTCAGCTCCTTGCTAAGAAGTGAGCCTAATTTGCAGGCTAGAAATAGACTCCCCATGTTTGGCAGCTGTCTTGGGGCGAGGAGAAAGGGAAGTGCTTTTTGGGGGGCAGGTGGAGGAGTAGACGCCTGATTGCTGGGGGACAGCATGGAAGGCATATCTCCTGGTGCCTTCCCAGCTGCAGATTCCTGGCTGCAATTAGGAACCTGGGCGTCTAGTCATTTCCCCATTTGTATACATTTAGGAGCTCAAGTGGCGCTCGAGCAGGCGGCAGCTGGCTCACCGTCAGCGCGCAGCTGTTGTTGAGCAGAAGCACTGCAGCTAAAACTGTGGGCCAACAGGACCGGAAATCACATTGTGGGCTGAACACAGAAGGTCAGGATTAGTTAACCATGTTCCGTGCTTGCAACCAGATGCAACCTGCTCAATTAGAAGGAAGCAGAAGAGGGAAACTTGAGTCCCATCCAGACATGCTCAGCGACCCTTTCTTTAAAAAATAGAGAGAGAGAGAGGCCCGGTGCACGAAATTCATGCACGGGAGGGGGTTTGTTCCTCAACCCAGCCTGCACCATCTCTAATCTGGGACCCCTTGAGGGATATCCAACTGCCTGTTTAGGCCCAATCTAAGTAGGCCCAATCCTGGACACTCTTACAATCCAGGACTTCTGGTTCCCAACCGCTCACCTGCCTGCCTGCCTTCCTGATTTCCCCTAAACGCTTCTGTCTGCCAGCCTGATCACCCCCTAACCACTCCCCTGCCAACCTTATTGATGCCTAACTGCTCCCCTGCCAGCCTATTTGCCCCTAACTGCCCTCCCCTACAGGCCTAAACACCCCTAAATGTCCTCCCTTGCTGGCCTGATTGCCCACAACTACCCTCCCCTGTGAGCCATCTTGTGTCCACATGGGGGCAGCCATCTTGTGTATTGGAGTGATGATCAATCTGCATATTACTCTCTTATTAAATAGGATAGAGGCCTGGTGCACAGCTGGTTTGCCCTAGAGGGTGTCCTAGATTAGGGTGGGGGTTCCCTTGGGGATTGGGGTGGCCTGGGCAAGGGGCCTGTGGTGGTTTTCAGGCCGACCACGTCCTCCAGGGACTCAAGCAGAGACCCAGGAGTCTGGGATTTATTTATCTTCTAAAATTGAAACTTTGTAGCCTTGAGCAGAGCCAAGCCTCCTTCTTGCTCCATGGCCACAGCCATTTTTGTTGGGATTTATTTATCTTCTATAATTGAAACTTTGAAGCCTTCAGTGAAGGTCTAGGCCAGCCAGGGTGAGTGGAAAGTTTGGCTTCCTTTATTACAGGGAAATTCAAGCCTCCTGCTCGCTCCATGGCTACAGCCATCTTGGTTGGGTTAATTTGAATACTCACTCCTGATTGGCTGGTGGGCATGGCTTGTAGGTGTAGTGGAGTGATGGGTAATTTGAATATTACTCTTTTATTAGATAGGCTATTTTGCCCTAGCCAGTTTGGCTCGGTGGATAAAGCGTTGATCTGCAAACAGAAGGGTCCAAGGTTAGATTCTGGCCAAGGGCACAGGCCTGGGTTATGGGCTCAATTCTCAATAGGTGACATGCAGGAGGCAGCCAATCCATGATTCTCTCTCTCTTTTTAAATATATATTTTATTGGTTTTTCACAGAGAGGAAGGGAGAGGATAGAGAGTTAGAAAAATCAATCAGCTGCCTGCCTGCACACCCCTCACTGGGATGTGCCCACAATCAAAGTGCATGCCCTTGACTGGAATCGAACCTGGGACCCTTCAGTCCACAGGCCAATGCTCTATCCACTGAGCCACACCAGTTAGGGCCATGATTCTCTCTTGTCATTGATGTTTCTATCTATCTCTCCCTCTCCCTTTCTCTTTGAAGTCAATAAATATATATGTTTATATATATTTACATTTTTTAAAATATATATTTCTTTATAGTCAATAAATATATATATATCTATATATATATATCTATATATATATATATATATATTTAACAATACATTTCTTTATTGATTTCAGAGAGGAAAAGAGAGAGCAAGAGAGAGAGAAATATCAATGATGAGAGAGAATCATGGCTCGGTTCTCTTCTGCACATCCCATACTGGGAATTGAGCCCACAAGGCATGTGCCCTGATTGGGAATTAAACCATGATCTCCTGGTTCATGGGTTGATGTTCAACCACTGAGCCACATCAGCCGACCAAGGCGGTTCTTAATGCAATGTTCATGGCCCCTCCATGTTGGTTAACAGCCTGCAGGGGTTTGTTTTTGCTTTTTTTTGTACAAACGTGTGTGGATATGCATCTTTCTAGGGTGAAGTCCTTGATTTCATGAGATACTCGAAGAGATCCATGACGCCAAAGAAATTAGAGAGCACAGGTTTGAAAATATATATATAACACCTGTAAAAAATAATAACACCTGTCTCTTCGCTCCTACATCGTCATCGATTTTGTAAACGACACACACACAGTGGAGAGCTGTTTATGCAGTACTGCCTGAGAGGGACGTCAATTATTAAAGAGCAAACACTCTGACATCAGCACGGTTGCTGAGGGTGAACGGATCACTCTAATTGTTGCCCAAAGACATACTCTTCCAGCTTTGATTTGACACGGAAAGTTACACTTTCCCACAAAATAGCATATTATCAACCTTCTTTAGCAAAGCTGCGCAGGAGCGGCCCGTGAAACAGACAAGTAAAAGGGCTAAACGGACACGACATGAGAATAGATGACTCTGTAAAGAACATCGGATGAAAAATGTAACGGAGCGTAATAAAGGACAGGGAAAGAATACCGTGGCTATTAAACTAAGACGTCAAAAATACGATTTTTTTTTCAGCAACTGCAGACTATGGGGACTAAGAATTATTCTTTTATTTTTTAGTTTTAATGGTTCAAATACAGTAATAGCTATCCATACAATGATTGAGCACTTTGTACGTGCCAGGCATCACTGCTAGCATGTTGGATGGATACCATTTTGTATTTTAATCCTCCACGGAGGATATGTGTACTGATTTTAGAGAGAGAGGGAGGGAGGAAGAGAGGGGGGGAAGAGAAAGAGAAATATCGATGTGAGAGAAAAACATTGATCCTCCCATGTACACTCCAACCAGGGAGACTGAACCCTTAACCTAGAAATGTGCTCTGACTGGGAATCAAACCCACAACCTCTTTTGGTGCCCGGGCCTCTCCGGCCAAATGAGCCACCCAGCCGGGGCTGCATGGATTTCCTTTTTTTTAATCCTCACTCTGAGGAAACTGAGGTGCAGATGGTTTGATGCACCTGCCAGAGCTACCCAGTTAGAAAGTAGAGTTCTGCCCAGCTTTCTGACCTCAGAGCCCGTGGTCGCTCAACCCACGTGACATCAGTACAAAGCCTACACCCCGAAACAAGCAGCCTGAACCCACGAACAACCTAAACGATACCAGACAGGAGCAGGGCGAGGATCCTCTCCAGGGACGGGAAATGTCCGGCCCACGGGTCGTATAAGGCCTGAGAAATCCTCTGGTCTACCCCTGCCAAAGCAGTAGGGGTGAGTTAATGGAATGTTTGACCAAAGAGAGCAGGCTACTTTGTTTTCCATCAGCATTCTTTTTAAAAAATACATTTTATTGATTTCAGAGAGAAAGGGAGGAAGGGGGAGAGAGATAGAAACATCCATGAGGAGAGATTCCTGGATCTGCTGCCCTCTGCATGCTCCCTACTGGGTATTGAGCCTGCTACCTGAGCATGTGCCCTGACGGGAATCAAACCATGACCTCCTACTTTACAGGTCAGCGCTCAACTGCTGAGCCACGCCCGTTGATTATACACACCCAGAGTCACCCCATGAAACAGGAGGGGGGCTGGCTGAGCAGTTCATTCAGTACAGATTATGGGAAATCATTATTTTTTTCTCTGATGCAGAGTTAATCCGTCTGAGGGATTAGACATTCACTGTGCACTGGACTGGCACCTGTGGCCGGCTGCACTCTGGGGATGAAACACGGCCCGGCCCATCCATCTCGGTGAGTCTGGGCAGGAGTCGATAATAATAATTAATAACCCCTTGTGTTCTCCCGCCCCCTTTCACAGGCATCTCAGAATCTTCTTACAAACACAAATTCATTAAGCCTCAAACCACCCCGGGGCATTAGGAAAGGGCCCGAAGGTTAGCGCTGTTATGATTTTATATTCATATTGCGTCTTTGCTCCAAGGAGCACAACAGGATTATAAATACATTATCACCAAAGTAGGTTCACTCATCACAGCTCGGGGTCGGGAATCCAGCTCTGCTTCCTCAGAGGCACAGGCGTTCCGGAGCTGGGAGGGCCGCGAAGGCTGAGTACCACACCGCAGGCTCTAGGGCTTGGTCCCACCACCATCTACCGTTACTCTGTCTAGTCGACGTTTGCCCTCTCTGGACCCAAACGCCACTCTCCCGCCTTCACCTGACTGCTCCACCGTGTGGTGTGAGGCTTTGGCATTTAATGCCGCGAGTTTTGCAGCAGAACATATCTGAGAGGCAGGAGATGTGAGAGGCAATGACCACCCACGTTCCATCAAAAATGATGGCGTGGCCCAGCCAGCGTGACTCAATGGTTGAGCATCAACCTGTGAACCAGGAGGTCAGGGTTCGATTCCCGGTCAGGGCACAGGCCGGGCTTGCAGGCTCGATCTCCAGTGTGGGGCACACTGGAAGCAGCTGATCAATGCTTCTCTCTCATCGTGGATGTTTCTATCTCTCTCCCCTTCCCTTCCTCTCTGACGTCAATAGAAATATATACATATTTTTTAAAAAAGATGGAAAAGAATGTTCATAAAGGGGGCATTAAGAAATGGAAATGTTGCAACAGGAAAACAAGCCATGAGGGTCAGACAAGAGCTGAGAAGGAGGAAGAGCAGAGCTAAAACTTGAACCTTGATGAATGACGACAATAGGAACATCACGTAGCAAGCGCCTGACACACTCCACCCCACACGACACATGATGATCCCCATGGATCCTCGGAGAACCCAACAGAGGAGGCCAGCACAGCATGGCCTGAGACTTAGGAAACGGCAGAATTTGAACCCAGACTGGCCTGGCTCCTCAGGGTATATTCTCAACTCCCACGTGCAATGCCTTTTTGGAACAGATGCTGGCCATTATTTACCCTCTGTTGATGGAGTCACTCACAGTTTGTATGCAGTTAGCTGAAAAGAAATACCAGACAGCAGCCCAGCTGGTGTGGCTCAGTGGTTGAGCATCAACCTCTGAACCAGGGGTGGGGGGGTCACGGTTCAATTCATGGTCAAGGACACATGCCTGGGTTATAGGCTCAATCCCCAGTAGAGGGTGTGTAGGAGACAGCTGATCCATAATCTCTCTCCTCGTGGAAGTTTCTATCTCTCTCTGCTTCCCTTCCTCTCTGAAATCAATAAAAACATGTCCTATATAATAAAAGGTTAATATGCAAATTGACCAAATGGCAGAATGACCAGTCACTATGACGTACACTGACCACCAGGGGGCACATGCTCAACGCAGGAGCTGCCCCTGGTGGTCAGTGCACTCCCACAGGTGGAGCACTGCTCAGCCAGAAGCTGGGCTCGTGGCTGGCGAGTGCAGTGGTGGGGGTGGGAGTCTGTCCCACCTCCGCAGCAGCACTAAGGATGTCCTACTGTCCTCAGCCAGACATCCCCAGAGGGCTCCCAGACTGCGAGAAGGTGCAGGCCAGGCTGAGGGACCAACCCTCCCCGAGTGCATAAATTTCACGCACCAAGCCTCTAATGCTATACAATAAAGAAGGAATATGCAAATTTACTATCACTCCATCACAGAGCTGGCTGCACCCACAGCTGAGGCCAAGTTCCCATAAGGAGCCTTAATGAACAGTCATCAGGGACCTGAGGCTATGCCCTCCCCCACTCCTGTGAGGCTTGACAGGGCACCTCAGGTCACACCCCCTGCCCTAGCATCAGGCTGTGCCCCCCACCCCGGTGCCAGGCCAGGGGCCCTGAAGCCATGGCCCCACCGCTAGGCAGGGCTTGATGAGGGACCTCAAGGTGCGCTTCCCATCCTGGTGCTGGGCTAGGGGACCTCAGACCACCCTCCCACCAGGTGGTGTTTGAAAAAGGACCTCAAGGTGCACCCCCAGTGCTGGGTTGGGGGAACTCAGGTCAAGGCCCCCACCATGGGGGGCTTGACAGGGGACTTCAGGCCACGCGCCCCCCACCTCAGCACCAGGCCAGGAACCTCAGACCGAAACCCCTGCACAGCAGGGCTTGATGGGGGAACTCAGATTATGCCCCCTACCCCATCGCTGGGCCAGAGGACCTGAGGCTATGCCCCCCCCCGTTCCTCCCTACAGCCTGGCTGGGCTTGACAGGGGACATCAGGCTGTGACCCTCACCCAGCAGGGCTTGACAGGCCATGCTCCCCACCCAGTGGGGCGTGACAGGGGACCTATAGCTGCACCCCCAGTGCTGGGTCAGGGGAACTAAGAAAGTGCCCCCCACCCAGCACGGTTTGATGGGGGACCTGAGGCTGTGCCTCCCTCCTAGTGCTGGGCCAGAGACCTGAGGCTGTGCCCTCCGGTCTGGCAGGGCTTGATGGGGGACCTCAGGCCATGCCCTCCACCCAGAGGGGCTGGACAGGGGATCTCAGTCCATGTCCCCCACCTGGTGGGGCTTGGTGGGGATCTCAAGGTGATGCCCCCTGCCCTGGTCTCGGCTGGGGGACCTGAGGCTATGCCCCCTTCCTGGAAGGACTTAACAAGGGTGGGACTGGCGGACCTGGATCTAGCCCAATGGGGGCCGAGCTGGCCGGGTCTGGGTTTCATGGGATTTTGAGGCACGTGTGGGTGGGCAGGGACTTGACTCTAGGTCCCGTGGTGTTGCCTCAGACTCTGACAGGAGGAAGGCTTTCATATACATTTTACTAATTTCCTTTCATCTCTGACTCTTCTATTATAGAGAAAGGGCAAATAGCAATATTAAATTATTTCCTCTAATGAATCCCCTTTTAATGTGCATAGATTTCATGCACCGGACCACTAGTATGTACAGACAGATAAAGGAAAAAAGTCATTGAATCCACAAAGTAAGGCAGGGAAGGAGCTTATGGGAAGATGTCAAGCAACAGCTGCTGTAGCCGGTCGGCATGGGGAGACCCCTGCCCCGAGCACCGAGGAGAGAGAAGCAAACACAGCGAGTGAGGGAACCCAAGGGCAGCCCCGGGAATTTCAGCGATAAAGGGAGATGAAAATTCCTGCTAAGGCCACAAGGAAGAAAAAATAAAAAAGGGCTGCAGACAGTAAAAGAAGACTCCAGACAGCAAGGTTAGAAACAAAATCACATCTGTGTTTTCTATACTACATCACGTACCTCTGATGTGTCTCACACAGACATACGACACACAGCCGCGTGAAAGGCGACGGGGATGGAGATATTAAGTCAGGAAATCGTACCGGCGCTTACGTACGTGTTTTTAAAGTAGTGTTTTCGGCATCTGTAGAGAGGTGTGATGGTCCCGTGAAACCTTAAATAAAAGGTCCGTGAGGACTGATGGCATCTTAGAACGAACTGGCAGGTCTGTGTGCTCCGGGGAGGGAGGGCTACGTCAATACCACGCACCACAGCGTGTTCTTCGCAGACGGGGATGGGGGTGGGGAGGATGGCAGCGAGGCCTGAGAGGGGTTCGGAGCAAACCCTTCTCTCCTAGAAAAAGGATCAGGGGAGCCATGTGCGACGTGGCCGGATTCCTTCAAAGATCGCTCCAGAAGTTTCCACCGTTAAAGCAGAATTTCCTACAGGCCCTGGCCGGGTAGCTCAGTTAGCTAGAGCCAAGGTGGGAAGTCCCATGACAGGTCAGGACACATACAAGAATCAAGCAATGGCCCCGGGCGGTTTGGCTCAGTGGGTAGAGTGGTGGCGAGCAGACTGAAGGGTCATGGGTTTGATTCCCGGTCTACGGCATGTACCTTGGTTACGGGCACAAACCCAGTAGGGGGTGTGCAGGAGGCAGTTGACCCATGTTTCTCTCTAATTGATGTTTCTAACTCTATCCCTCTCCCTTCCTCTCTGTAAAAAAAAAAAAATCAATAAAATATATTTTAAGAAAAACAAAAGAATCAAGCAATGAATGCATCAATAAGTGGGACAGCAAATTGATGTTTCTCTCTCCCTCTCATCAATGGGTAAATTTTTTTAAAACTTATTGAGAATATTATGCTACGTGAAATAAGTCAGTCGGTCAGAAAAAGCTAAGAACCATATGATTTCACTCATACGTCAGAAATGAAACTGAAACTCACGAACACAAACAGCAGTGTGGTGGTTGCCAGAGGGAAGGGGAGGGGGTGGAGGTGAGTCCTAATATAAGGCGACAGGGGAAGACCTGGCTTTGGGTGGTGGGCACACGGTGCCAGAGACAGACCTTGTAACATGGAAACACGCCCCTGAAACCTGTATGATCATGTTGACCAATGTTACCCGTCTCAACTTAATAATAAATAAATTCTATTTAAACAAACAAACACACAAACAAACAAAACATGGGAGGTCAGAGATCCTTGTAGACAGAGGGCGCGGCAGCTACAGGCTGTGGGGAGAATGGACTGGAAACCTGAATGTGCTGCTCCCCTTAATCATGCAGTCACTGGTGGCTCCCTGTATGTGCCCTAAACGGGGGGATCAGACCAACCTTGGCATATCGCGGTGATGTTCTAACCCAGTGGTAGGCCAACTCATTAGTCCACAGAGCCAAATGTCAACAGGACAATGATTGGAATTTCTTTTGAGAGCCACATTTTTTAAACTTAAACTTCTTCAAAATAGACTCGCCCAGGCCGTGGTATTTTGTGGAAGAGCCACACTCAAGGGGCCAAAGAGCCGCCTGTGGCTTGCGAGCCACAGTTTGCCGACCTCGATTCTAACGTGTTACCCGGGGAGAATCTCCCTCCTGCCGTTTCAGGTTTGGCTCAGACGCCTGGGCCCGGCTGCAGCTGCCGGGGCCTCTTCATAAACGTGCTAAGAACATAAACACGGAAATGGGTTATTTTAGGGTCAGGCACTGGAAAAGATCCTCGTAAAATAAATTGACCAGCTTCCTACAGATGAGAAAACGCGTCACCCGGACGGCGTTTGGCTGGTAATTGCCGCCGTAAATTCAGGCAATCCTGGCAACATGTCACAGAGGCTGCTTTCTGGGATAAAACACCTTCTCTCAGACTCCCCAAATATTATTGAGAGAGGCGAGGGATAGCTCGGGGGGGGGGGAGGGGCAGGGAGGGCAGTGCACAGCCCCTCTCCGTCCCTCTCCATCTCCTTCCCGGAGCGATGCCGCACGGTGCGTGCTCCATTATTAATTCCCCGGTGCCTGCCGTGGACGTGGAGGCTGCAGAACACGCATCTATATTTAACGAAGGTGTCTGTCTGCTTCTGCGAGGAGGCGAGCTGGAGGCCCCGGGGAATCGCTCGCTGTCTCCCACAACACGGAACACGGCCATCGTGTGCGGTCCGCGCCTCGCACGTCTGTCCCGATCTGCAGCCACATTCCCTCGTTGAGCACATTGTAACTGAGTGAGTGCCGAGGCTGGGAGATAGAGCTGCAGGCAGGACCCCGTCCCCCACCCTCCTGAACCACCCTATGGAGAGGAGAGACACGTGACGGGCACGTGGGTGAACACAGGTCACGTCAGAAGGTGCCAAGAGCGACAGAAACAATGAAGAAGAGGAAGGCTCAGTGGTGGAGCATCAACCTAAGAACTAGGAGGTCAGGGTTTGATTCCCCATCAGAGCACAGGCCCAGGGTGGGGCTCCATTCCCAGTAGAGGGCGTGCAGGAGGCAGCTGATCCATGATTCTCTCTCATCGTTGATGTTTCTAGTGCCCTCTCCCTTCCTCTCTGAAATCTATAAAAATGTACTGAGGAGGAGGAGAAGAGGAAGAAGAAGAGAACAACAGCAGCAACAACAACAACAACAACAAGAAGAGGAGGAGTAAGGCAGATGGAGGGCACTGTGAGGCCAGGGCTCTGTCTATCAGATGGTCAGGGAGGCCCTCTCCTGTGAGCACAGACGTTTGAGCAGAGCGAGCTGGGCAGCTAACACGGGCGGAGCATCGGAGCAGAGGAACAGCCAGGGGGGAGGGGCATATGTTTCTCTCTTCCTTGGTCAGCTCCTTGAGATAAGAAATGGACATCTATCTGGCCGACATGGCTCAGGGGTTGAGCGTGGACCTATGAACCAGAAGGTCACGGTTTGATTCCTGGTCAGGGCCCATGCTCTCCAGTAGGGGGCGTACAGGAGGCAGCCGAGCAATGATTCTCCCATCACTGATGTTTCTATCTCTCTCTCACTCTCCCTTCCTCTCTGAAATCAATAAAAACTATATATTTTTGTAAAAAGCAATGGGTGTCAGAACTCCTGATATTCCCCTTCAGGTCCTCAGAGCTGGGCCAGGGCAGGGACTCAATACGCCTACTGGCATCAAGTGTGCGGCTGATGCTAATTTTGGATTCTCTCCCGCTTCGGAGAGGGATTCAGAGCAGGTTTCCTGACTGCCAGTCGGCGGCAGGTCGGGCTGTTTGGGTTCTGAGTGATTTAAAACCCAACTCCTATCGCCTTAAACACCCTGGCGGATGTCACTGACAAACGTGGACATAAATTTCAAGTCAATCAAGCCCCATCGAGAAGCACAATCGATGCGTCACGTTTCTCGCCGTCTCTCCCGATTCCCATGGTGTCAGCTGCATTTTCGGGCTGTTCACACCGGCCCCCCACAGCTCCAGGCCTTTCCTGCCGAGAGCAAGCAAACCGGGCAATTTCAGGATGTGCGTGTCCACCCGCTGCCCGGCCCTGGGAGGAAAAGGGAATTCTAGGTCTTAGCATTCATGCTCCCAGGGGCCTGAAGGGTGTAAGGGCGGGGCTATGTCTCCTAATGCCCGCACGATGGCCAAACGGCTGCGATGAATGGATACACACAGAGAGTACTGGTGGCTGAGGAAGGAGGAACCTGGAGTTCAAGTGGCATCAATATGTTCACTCTACTGACCATCAGGATCCACTGGCTAAACTTTATTTTTCAACTGTTTTTTTAAAGTATTATTATTATTGATTTCAGAGAGTAAGGGAGAGGGAGAGAGATGAGAATCATGAACTGGCTCCCTCCTAAACGCCCCCTACTGGGGATCGAGCCTGCAAGCTGGGCCTGTGCCCTGATGAGGAATCAAACCGCCACCTCTTGGTTCCTAGGTGGATGCCCACACGGCTGGGCCCTGCATCACGTTGCCCTCCTGAGGTTAGCAGGTTCTTCTCCTCTCTTCTTCCAGCTCTGACTTCCTCTTCGCCCCCTGCCTCTCCGACCCAGGCCTGTGCTTCTCTCTCTCCGTCTCTCTGTCCCTTGGTTCCAGGCGCTCTGGGGAAGCGGGCGTGATGGATGGCAGATATCCACGGACAGGCTGTCCATTTATCACACCTCGGCCCCAATCCCGCCAATCCGTATGTCACTGTCGGCCTCTACACAGGCCTCATGCACGGAGGAGAACGGGTCCACACAGCCAGCTAGGGTGCCCATGTCCCAATGGGCAGAGGGCTCGGGGGGGCAGGCCCCCTTCCTTTCTGCCTTATTGGTTTGTCTCAACTGGTCAGTGAAGGCGGGAACTCACCGGGGCCAGGTGGAGGGGAATGGACTGGGGAACTGTGCTCCAGGCTGGAAGACAGAGAGGAGGCGGCCAGCGCGGTGGCAGGAGAGGCGGGCGGCACTGCCTTGTCACCCTCCCTGGCGGGCGCCAGCTGCTTCTCCCTGGAGGCCAGCGCCCACCCGGCCCGGCAGTGAGGTGCTTGGGGCGGTGAAAACCGAAAAATGCACAGGGACAAGGCCTCCCGGCAGGAGCAGCTCAGTGCCTCCGCCCAGGGTGCTCTGCCCCAACCTGGGGGAGGTCATTCTTGATTAAGCCAGAACCCCTTCCTCCCAGAGGCGTCTCCATGGCAACACCTGTGTTAGCACCAAGGGCAACAGCCAGTTCACACGCATTATGTGACAGAATTCAGTCTGTCCAGACCCCCCTCCGCTCGCCAGGGGGTCAGGGACTCCCCAGCGAGGGTTCTGGACCCCCCACCCGCCCCCTCAGGCTTTGAATTCAGCCCGTGCCCACTCCATGGGAAGCAGCGAGGTTGAGGCCCACGGTAGTAACAACACTCGTGGACAGGCACGGACTTGCTCACATCACGGCTCACACAGGCAAAAGAAACGTGTCCTCTCCCTTTCCTCACCCCCATCCCACTGGGTAAGGGATGCCTTCAAAGGTGAATGTGGGGGATCTCAATTTTCCTGGTTGGAGATGGCCTTTTAGGGGCTCACAACAAGACGCTGACAAAGGTAGCCACCTTTCAGTATGACCAAAGCCCATACACGAACCCTTCATGAGTGTAGAGTCCCCCCTTCTCCCCGACCCCGCTGGGCAGATTCCCTTCTTATTTTTAAATTAATGAAATGATCTGGCATATTGCCAGCCCCATAGTTGATGCTCAAGAAGTGCTAGCAGCCGAAACCGGTTTGGCTCAGTAGATAGAATGTTGGCCTGCGGACTGCAGGGTCCCGGGTTCGATTCTGGTCAAGGGCATGTACCTTTGTTGTGGGCACCTCCCCAGTAGGGGGCGTGCAGGAAGCAGGTGACCGATGTTTCTCTCTCATTCATGTTTCTAACTCTATCCCATTCCCTTCCTCTCTGTAAAAAATCAATAAAATATATTTTTTTTAAAAAGAAGTGCTAGCAATATTTATTTTATTATTATGACTAGAGACCCAGTGAACGAAATAGTGCACCGGTAAGGTACCTAGTGGCAGCCACTGCTGACGGGGCCTCCCTTCCCCAAGCTGCCTGCCACCACCAGCAGCCAGGCCAGGGCAGGCGGGCTGGAAAGGAGAGGCCTCAGGCAGTTGGCCAGCCCCACCCCCAGGGGGTTGAACTCCCCATGGAGGGGACAATTTGCATATTAGGCTTTTATTATATAGGATTTTTTAATCCTCACTCAAGGATATTTTTCCAATGATTTTCAGAGAGAGTACAAGAGAGGGAAAGACAGAGAGAAACATGGATATGAGAGAAGCACATCCATTCGTTGCCTCCTTCATTGCTCTGACCAGCTCCTGGGTCAGAGAGGAGCCTGCAAACGAGGCACGTGTCCCTGACCAGAATCGAACCTAGGACCCTTGAGCCCGTAGGCTGGGATTCTATCCACTGAGCCAAACCGGCTAGGGACCCTTCTTCCTTTGTTTTAAATGACTCTATGCCTCTGAAAAGAGCATTCAATTTCCTAAGCCGGAATGCCTCCAATCCCAATGAATGGTTTTCAAAATATTATTTTCTCTTTTACAGTCATTATTATGCAGCCTGCAAAACAGTGTTTCCATCCCATAAAAATATAGTACAGCGGCAGAGGAATCACAGGCAAGTTATGGTGGAAAATTAGTCAATAAAATTTTATTATGGCAGTCCTTAATGTTTTTATTAATATCGAGGAACTAAAAATTAATTCCTTCCCAGAGCAAGATTTACTGCTGAAATGCGAGAGAGAAAGCTGGTTAGGGCACCTGCTGGAGGCCCCTTCCCTAAATTATTGGCTGTTCTCAACAGGGCTGTGTGCATTAGCATACATATCCTCCCTAAGTCATGGGAGTATGCTTCTGTTTATACAACCACTCTACCCTGTTGTAGAGAGAAGGACTTCACTCATGTCATGATGCCTGCCGGAGATATGTAGGAAGCGGAGGCATATGGTAACAGTATCAATATATCTCGGCCTGCTCCTGGCTTTAAAAGCTATAGATGTTGCCGAAACCGGTTTGGCTCAGTGGATGGAGCGTTGGCCTGAGGACTGAAAGGTACCAGGTTCGATTCCGGTCAAGGGCATGTACATTGGTTGCGGGCGCATCCCCAGTAGGGGCATGCAGGAGGCAGCTGATCGATGACTCTCTCTCATCGATGTTTCTAACTTTCTATCCCTCTCCCTTCCTCTCTGTGAAAAAATCAATAAAATATATTAAAAATAAATAAATAAATAAATAAGAGTAAGGTACAAATTGACCATACCTTCACGACACCCACCAGCCAATCAGAAGTGAGTATGCAAATTAACCCAACAAAGATGGTGGGTTAATTTGCATATTTAGGCATTCTGCACCATCCCCGGCCACTCCTGGGAAGCGTGGGAAGGTGGAAAGGCAGCTCTGGTAGGAGTGAATGTGGTGCCAGCAGCCAGGGGGAAGGAAGGCTTATTCATGCATGAATCTTGGTGCATCAGACCTCTAATATATACACACTGAAAGGCCAGATTATTATGAACTCTGAACACTGGGGGAGGGGACATGGACAGTTGGCTGGCTTGCTTGCTGGTTGAACTCCTAGATAAGAAAATAATTTGCATATTAGCCTTTTATTATATAGGATATACACTGAGTGGCCAGATTATTATGCATTCAGAGACCATCATAACCTGGCAGCTCAGAGTGTGTGTGTGTGTGTGTGTGTGTGTGTGTGTGTCCTATATAATAAAAGGCTAATATGCAAATTGACTGAACAGCAGAATGATTGGTCACTATGATGCACACTGACCACCAGGGGGCAGACCTTAATGCAGGAGCTGCCCCCTGGTGGTCAGTGCACTCCCACAGGGGGAGTGCTGCTCAGTCAGGAGTTAGGCTCACTGCTGGCGAGTGCAGCAGTGGTGGCAGGAGCCTCTCCCATCTCCGCTGCAGGCGGCTGGTAAAAAGTGAGGGGTCCCAAACTGCGAGAGAGATGTCTGCCTGCCGGCTTAGGCCTGAGATCTGGGATATTGGGCCTAAGCTGAAGGTGGACATCCCCCAAGGGATCCTGGACTATGAGAGGGTATAGGCTGGGCTGAGGGGACCACCCCCCAGTGCACGAATTTCATGCACCAGGTCTTTAATATGTATTATTGATTTCAGAGAGAAAGGGAGAGTTAAAGACAATGAGAGAAACATCAGCAGGAATTAAACCCTGACCTCCTGGTTCATGGGTCAGTGCTCAATCAGGGAACCATACTGTCCGAGCGAATGGGACATATTTTTGAAAACTATCTGCTTTTTATCTGAAATTCACATTTAATTGGGTGCCCATAATTTTATTTGCTAAATTGGGTAAGCATGGATGGTTGAGGGGAGCGGTAGTGGAGGGAGGAATGAGAAGGTCATTCTTGATTAAGGGAATGGTATCAAAAGGCAGAGGAAGGACAAAGCAAGTTCCTGAGCCAGGGAGTGCTCATCTGTGCACCTTGAGCAATGGAGGAACACCGGGAGATGAGAAAAAAATAAGAACTTGGCTATTCGGGGCATTTTGTACCAGATCCTTTGGAAGATGGTTTACTTCGCTCGATTAGCTCACATTTTTCTCATGACTCAGCTATTTACAGTGTAGGTCAAAGTGCCAAGATCCTTGGCGTTCCATATGTAGCTGCGATAGTTATGATCAATGTTTCTCATTTACCCTCTTGGAACACAGGCTAATACCCACACTCAGTGTCCTCCAATTGAGCTAATTTATAAAACAATGGGACACTGTAATCCATTCGGTTTTCCGCTCTGCAGATAGTAAGTAAGGAAAGGCTAATTTCCAAACGTTTTTAAAGTATATTTTTACTGATTTCAGGGAGGAAAGGAGAGGGAGAGAGAGATAGAAACATCAATGATAAAAGAGAATCATTGATCGGCTGCCTCCTGTACGCCCCCTACTGGGGATCGAGCCCACACCCAGGCATTTGCCCTGACCAGGAATCAAACTGTGACCTCCTGCTTCATAGGTCAATGCTCCACCACTGAGCCACACTGGGCAGGCTTCCAGATGGTTTTGATAGAAAATCACTATTCTGTTTGAAGTCATTCAATAAAAAAGAAAAGAAAAGAAAAGAAAAAGCACATACATAATAAAACAAACAAACTAGTTAAGACCCTTCTGCTGTTTCAAGATTTATCAAAGCAGGTTTGTTTTCTCTTGGCAGAGTTATAAAGTTTTAGAAAAATGAGAGAAGTCCTCACTTTGGTGGTGATTCTTTATTCCCCAGAAGCAGGAGCAACTCAGGTATTCTCTCTGAAAACTATTCATACATTCTTTCCTCAGTCTTTCTGGGTTGATTCATTACAACATTGGCGAGGCTGGTGTGGCTCAGTTCTTGAGCATCGACCTATGAACCAGGAGGTCAGAGTTCGATTCCCAGTCAATTCTCTCTCATCATGCCTGTAGGCCACTGATACATGATCCCTTCTCATTGTTGTCTCTCTTTCTCTCTGTAAAAATCAATAAAGGAAAACAATCCTATATAATAAAAGCCTGATATGCCAAGTGTCCAGTTGTCTGTTCAACCAATCAAAGTGAAATATGCTAATGGTATGCTAAGCCCACTCAACTACTTGCTATGATGTGCACTGACCACCAGGGGGCAGACGCTCCAACATGTAGGTTAACTTGCTGCAGGGGTCGGGCTGATCGGGACTGAGCCAGGCAGGCTGGACACACCCTGGAACCCTCCCACAGCCTCTTGCTGGCTGGTCAACCTCCTGGGTCCCTCCCCAGCCCTGATCATGCACCAGTGGAGTCTCTTAGTCTGGCCTGCGCCCCCTCGCAACCCGGGCTGAAGGACTCTCCCACCTCCCCACACGCCCCTCTGTATGAATTTCATATACTGGGCCTCTAGTTTTTTTTTAATTTACTATTAGACATATACTTTAATTTATACACTTCAGTAATTGCCATAACTATTTGAGCAAAACAACAGGACATATAACCCCTGATGTAATGGGTTTGTTTGTTTGTTTGTTTTATTGATTACAGAGAGGAAGGGAGAGGGAGAGAGAGATAGAAACATCAATGATGAGAGAGAATCATTGATCAGTTGCCTCCTACAAGCCCCCACTGGGAATCAAGCCCGAAACCCAGGCATATGGCCTTGACCGGAATCAAACCCGCGACTCTCCAGTCCACAGGCCAGCGCTCTATCCACTGAGCCAAGCCGAATCGGGCAGGTTTGTTTCTTCTGTATCACTGATAGCTGAACTATACACCCTTCTGGGAGAAAGCCACGCCCACTTAATCAAGCTCTGCGTACACCTCATAGGAGTCTAAGTAGCACCTCAGGTATTAACTGTCGCCGTGGAAACAATAGAACTCCTTCCCCTGATCCGTGCTGTCTGTCTCTGGTGCCAGCGACTTTGGCAGCGGGTGGAACAGTAGTGGAGCGGGGACCCGCTAATGGATCCTATTTTAAGAACATTTGATGAAAATGTTGCCTGGCCCATGACCGATTTTATTCTTCGTGCTTAGATGTTAGTTAGTCGATTTGAATCTTAATTAGCCATCCTGACGAGCAGCGTCTCCTTTTATGATCCTTTTTAAAATGTATCCAGAGGCTCATCGGCATGGGTGCATCCCATAAATATAATAAGTAAATAAATTAGCACCCGTTCAAATTAAATCCAACAGCAAATGGCATTTCGAGGGCCTTTCCCAGGCTCCCACTGCATTTTGGGTATTTGTCTCTTGGCATCTCTTCTCCTCACCTCATCAATTTCTTGATCTAAACCACATACCCTCCCGTGCAGGAGCAAGGTCGGATACTATCGAATTTGGTGTAAAACAAGGGGACTTCTTTTCACAGGTTAGATGCATACCGCCAGCTCACTGGGCACGAAGAAAGAAAAGTCAACGGAAATACGACTCAGAAAACCCTGATTAGTGGAGCGACGGGTTGCAGGGTGGTGATTAACCCAGGTGATGAGTACCGTCATCAAGAAAGGTTAATGTGGTCAAGTTACCACTCGATTTTACTGTTTACAAGCTGAAATGGCGAGGGAAGCTAATGATCCAGGAGTTTCCCCAACCATAAAGGGATGGTTTGACGAACAAAATAGATCCTGAGACACAGAAGTGTGGAGCAGACTGGGACCTCAGAGGGGAAGCAGGGGTGGGTGGGTGAGGGGGAAGAGATCAACCAAAGGCCTTCTATGCATCTGTGCATAACCCACGGACACGGACAACTGGGTGGTGAAGGGGATGGGAGCGGACTAGAAGGGCCAAAGGGGGAAATAGGGAACAGAGGCAATATTTTCAATAATAAAGATTTTTGGTTTTTTGGTTAATCCTCATTCAAGGATATTTTCCCATTGATTTTTAGGGAGAGTAGAAGAGAGAGGGAGAAACAGAGAGAAACATCAACATGAGAGAGACACATCAATTGGTTGCTTATTGCACGAGCCCCAACCAGGGCCTGGGCTGGGGAGGAGCCTGCAACCAAGATACATGCCCTTGACTGGAATCGAACCCGGAACCTTTGGTCTGCAGAACAACGCTCCATCCACTGTGCCAACCCAGCTAGGGCTCAACAATAAAGATTTTTTTTAAATATATTTAAGAAAATAAAAAGGTAAGTTGAGCATGCAGATAGGTCTTTTCTTCAGTCCCCAGACCGATACTCTATCCACTGAGCCAAACCGGTTTTGGTGGTCTTTTCTTAAGGAATGTATTTTTACTTAATTCAGAAAGGAAGGGAGAGGGAGAGATAGAAACATGATGAGAGAATCATCGATCAGCTGCCTCCAGCACGCCCCCTACTGGGAATGAGCTTCAGTCCAGGCATGGGTCCTACCTGGGAATTGATCCCTGACCTCCTGGTGCATAGGTCGATGCTCAAGCACTGAGCCATGTCAGTCAGAGGTGGGACAAGTCTTAAGATGCCTGTTGAGCCCTAACCGGTTTGACTCAGTGGATAGAGCGTCAGCTGATGGATGTTTCTTTCTCATTGATGTTTCTAACTCTCTATCCCTCTCCCTTCCTCTCTAAAACAAAACAATAAAAACAATAAAATATATATATATGTATATTTTTTTTTAAAGATGCCTGTTGCATTCCTTGCACTTGTCCCACTTTGGATGGTGGAATTTGGGCAGGAAACTCAAAAAGTCTGTGTCCTCTTGCTTCTATTTCAATAAATCATCACTCTTAGTGGTCGGCAAACTGCAACTTGTGAGCCACATGTGGCTCTTTGGCCCTTTGAGTGTGGCTCTTCCACAAAATACCACAACCTAAGAGAGTCTATTTTGAAGAAGTGGCGTTAGAAGAAGTTTAAGAAATCTGGCTCTCAAAGGAAATTTCAATCGTTGTGTTGTTGATATTTGGCTCCGTGGACTAATGAATTTGTCAGCCACCGTCTTAAGGGAAAAGGGCTGGAGAGAGCAATACACAGAGGAAGGGAAGGAAGAAATGACCCAAGAAAGACGTTCTGTATGTCCCCTTCTCTCCTTCCCTCAAGACTGGTTTCTGGGTTGGCTAGGCTCAGTGAGAATGGTGCCCTCTGACCTGCCTGTGTTCATCCTCTGCACGTGTGGCCAGTGGCCAAGCAGAGTTGAAGGGGCAGCAGGGTTTGATTCCCGGTGAGGGGCACAGGCCCGGGTTGCAGGCTCCATCCCCAGTGCGGGGCATGCAGGAGGCAGCCGATCCATGATTCTCTCTCATCACTGATGTTTCTCTCTCTCCCTCTCCCTTCCTCTCTGACATTGACCTCTTTGGGGCTGTCTCTCACGCTTGATTGTAGATTTTTAGGACAAATTACATTCTGCTTCACTAAGACTTAAAACAGCATTTGGCAA
The DNA here is from genome assembly GCA_004026805.1 of Lasiurus borealis. NCBI lineage: Eukaryota > Metazoa > Chordata > Mammalia > Chiroptera > Vespertilionidae > Lasiurus > Lasiurus borealis. The sequence goes on along the minus strand of PVJN01012055.1, from coordinate 1,911 downwards.
TATATATATTTATGTATTTCTCCTATCACCGAGTCCTGCCTCGGGATGGTGAGCAAATCCCATGTTAAGAAAACCTTCCATATTACACCTCAAATAATGACTTGCATTTTGAGAGTATTCTCCCCATGGACAGTGACCTTGAGAGGATGCCTTGGTTTGTAGTGTCTTGAGGTTGGGGGCACCCAAGACTTGGTGTCAGCCCCGGCATCTTAGAAATTCAAAGACTGGAGAAGTCAAAGCGGACACTATGTCCAAGAGATTGGAACTCGAGGGATGTCATTGTCTCAACCTCCCAGAAGAGCGGCCTCAATCTCGGTTACCAAAGGCCAGTAGTGGCCGGAACACCAGGCCAGCGTGGGCAAGGGTAGAGAATATTCATCATCTACACAATGGAATACTACGCCGCCATGAAAAAGAAGGAACTCTTACCATTGGCAGCAGCATGGAGGGACCTGGAGAGCATTATGCTGAGTGAAATAAGCCAGGCAGAGAAAGATAAATACCACATGACCTCACTCATTTATGGATCATAAAGAACATGATAAACTGGTGAACAAAAAGATAGACACAGAGGCAGTAAAGCAGCCGTTCTCAACCTATGGGTCTAGACCCCTTTGGGGGTTGAACGACCCTTTCACAGGGGTCTCCTAAGACCATTGGAAAATGCATATATTTACATGACAATGCATAACAGTAGCAAAATTTTATGGTTGGGGGTCACCACCACATGAGGAACTGTATGCAAAGGTCACAACCTTAGGAAGGTTGAGAACCACTGCAGTAAGCATCAGACTGTCACATGACAGCGGGAAGGTTAGGGAGAGCTGGGGGAGATAAGAGAGCCACCAAAGGACCTGTATGCATGTATATAAGCAGAACCAATGGATGCAGGACACTGGGTGGGAAGGGAATAAGGGCATGTGATGGGGGTAGAGGAGGCTGGGCGAAGGTCAATGGAGAGAAAAAGGAGATATATGTACTACTATGCGTAATACTTTAAACAATAAAATAAAATTTAGCTGATACCGGTTTGGCTTGGTGGATGGAGCATTGGCCTGAGGATTGAAAGGTCCCAGGTTTGATTCCAGTCAACGGCATGTACCTTGGTTGCGGGCACATCCCCAGTGGGGGGCATGCAGGAGGCAGCTAATCGATGTTTCTCTCTCGTTGACGTTTCTAACTCTCTATCTGTCTTCCTTACTCTCTGTAAAAAAATCAATAAGATATATGTAAAAACAAAACAAACAAACAAAAGAAAACAATAAAATTAAGAACAAAAAAGAATATTCATACAAGTCCACGTATTGGTGCTGTGTGTTGCCACACGGATTTGTCTTTGTGTCCTTGTCATGTGTGGGTCTGGATGTCTTGGCATCCACACACAGCCACTATCCCAGGCAAAGCGAGGGATGCCGGCTGACACAAAGAGGCATGTGCTGTGAGGAATTCATTGGCCGGAAAGACAGTGACAAATTGAGACACAGTTCAAGGTTGTCTTCACCCACTCTGGTGAGAACGGAGCCGGAAATTATAGGGCCCTGAGTACCCGGGACAGGGGACCTTTTATGTCGATTCCTGGAAGATGAATTGAAGTTATGATCCCGCCAGCATTTGCTCAACACTCGGCTGTGGTCCTAGCTGTCAGATTTACGTGGTGAGTCCGCGGGGCCAGGGCTATAATTTTCAGGGTGATAGTGTGGTTGACACTCTATTATGCTCAACGCATTTTTAAAAAACTCTTACTTTCAAAGAAAAATCACCGCTTCCTCATTCTTTCCTATTCATCACACCTGTGTTGCAAAGGTGGGGTTTTATATTCTTATTGTTTAAAATATATATTTTATTGATGTCAGAGAGGAAAGGAGAGGCAGAGAGAGAGAGAATCATTGACAGGCTGCCTCCTGCACACCC